>JAJIBD010038487.1:0-40463 GCA_021461705.1 Cryptotis parvus
TGCAATCCCTATCAATATTACAGAAAGCACTATTCCTGGGCAACTTATCGCCATTTCAATTGCAAAGAAGCCCAAATTATCCCAAATAGTCAAAGCAGGAACAGAGAGATCTACAACTAATAAAGTGCATGCCCTTTAAGATCTGTGGCACCTCATGCGGTTCTCCAAGCTCCACAAGGAGTGATTTCTAGCAAAGAGCAGGAATAATGCCTGAGCAGAAATGGATATGGCCCTCAAAATTGTTCTCAACTAAACGAAAAATGGTCAAAGCAATCATAAGTTAATTCTGAAGCATCATGTTCCTAAACATAAACAATGCCTCTAAAACTATGTAGATATGCCAAACAGTAATTATTATTTAAATATGCATTTCAGCCCAATGGAATTGAATTGAAGCCTAAGATAAATGTTTACATCCAAATATAGTAATTAAGAGACCTGAGTATAAAATAAAAAAGAACCATTTTATACAAATTGTTTAAAACGATTGGCAGCATACAAAATCAGATTATACATCACTACTATGTAGCATAAAATTTGTTACTCAAAATAAATCTTCATACAACAACATAAAATAAGTAGAGAAAACATAAACCAAAACACTCCATATATGACTCAGTTCTAACTTTTCTGATTTAACTCTACTAGAAAGAAAAAAAAAACTGAATAAACAGAATAACATCAAACTAAGAACCTCTGCAATGAAAAAATGAAAACCATACTGAAAAAATATCCTGTTGAACAATAGAGAATATTTACACCAAACTTTAGACAAAGGGATAATCTCAAAGCTATAGAAAGAAGCTTCTCAACTATATTGAACTAAAATTCAAAACAACCACATCAAAAAAAAAATGAGAAAAACGGAAACAGAAGTAAATTCAAATGATATATCTAGGCTTATAAGCACATGAAAAATGTCCATCACTGATGATCAGTGATGTGTAGACAAAAATAATGACATTATCTTTTCACACTAAATGAGAATGGCCCTTTACCAAAACAGATGACTACTCCAGTGCTGACACGGATCTAGGGAGAAAAAGGAGCACTCATCCACTGTTAAAGCAGGTAAAACTGATGCAACTTATTATTAAATGGAAATTTCTTAAGAAATCATTAAGAATGAGAACCCATAATAGCCAGCAAAGGGAATCAGTCTTAAGATACAAAAAACAAGATCCAAGCGTGAAAAACTCCAGCAGCTGGTGACAGATTCATGTGACCTCCACTAAATTCCCAGTGCTACATGGTCTGTCTTCACGCATCACAATTGGCAGTAGTCATAGGTTTCCCAGGATTTGGCCTTCTGCCACATCCTACTGCCAGGATGTGAGAATGCCCCTTCAGGTCCCAGACACTGTAGAATAAGGGTAAACCAAGTAATTTGTGGCACCCATGTAGCAACGCAACCTCAAGCTACATCTCCACCCTAGTGACCAGAACTGACTAAGTGGCCAAGAAGAAAGTTGCACCAATAAGAATGGTAGTCAAAAATTATGCCAAAAATATCGGGCCTCCCAGATCCCAAACAAATGTTTTGTGCCTCCCTTCCAAAGACAAAAGCAGGGAAAAGGTAAATGAGATATATATGCTCACCTATCATATGCACCCAGTGTTCACTGTGTTGCTAGTTACCATTGCTTAGATCTTGTCATACCCAAGTTCCCAGTAATAGATGGGTGGAATAAAACATGGCGTATATAGAAGGTGGAAAACTACTGGGGATATCAGCAAGGCATAGTTCTTATGTTTTGCTGTTGTTATTGTTTCAATATACATTGAAGGGTGTCCTGTTAATCCACCACTCAAAAAGAAGAAAGGCAAATGACATTGATATAACTCATCTGAAGTCAAAAAACATTGTAGGAAAGAGACAGTGTCCAATTAAATAAAAAAACTAGACTATAACAACATAACTCTTGATCTATGTAGGAAGGAAGGAATGAGAAGCATCCTTGCACTATGGTGAAAAGTAATGGACATTTGGGTGGTGGGCATGCTATAGTAACATTGGACCCCCCTATATTTAGTATTTTAAACTAGTTAAAATATTTGCATTTTTTTAGCATTTTAGATATTTAACGTTCATTTTTTCAATTTAGAGTACATAAATTAATACAAACCCAAGTGTATTTGTATCTGTACAATATTTCTATTATTAGTGATTCATCAATGTTAATGCCCTTAAGTGAAGATAAAGTGCACAGTTCTCAAGTAAATACAAAAGATCAAGCTGTCCCTTAAAAGCATGTTATTTTAATGATTTTATTGGTCTCACTATTTTGTTTATACATAATTTATAACTTTATCTTTCTTCTCTAGCTTCAATGAATGTTACACAAACCAGAATTCCTAAATTTGATTTGTATAATTTAAGTAACTTCAATTAAAAAAAAGGCAATCCCTAGTAACTAGTTTTCTTTAAAAGACTAGATTTTGATTTTAAGAAAACCTCGTTATGCCAAGTTTGTAATTAGGTGAAGGAAGAGCACACTGAGTTGGAAAAATAGATTGTAGAGTAGACAGGGGAAAACAACAAAGGTATCATTGCTTTGAAAAGTGATTCAAACCTTGCGTCTTTAAAAATGTGGTTACCTATCTTCATAGCCTGAGAGAATGAAAGAAACATGTCGGCAAAAGCCAAGTCAGAAGTGCTTTGGCTGATAGCATAGTCAATGGAGTTAGAACATTCTCATTAATATTAGCAATACATGATTACTTCAGCAAAAGAATGGAATACATTAATTTAGATAAATATAGTTTCTACCCTCAAGGATTCTCATATGTAAACAAAACACTCACAGATGGAAGGGCACACAAGCACATGAGCATTTTAATAGCAGAGAAAATATATGTCAATAACAAGACAGACTCAACAGGACTTGAAATTTAAAGCTATTTTATATTACAACATTTACTCTTCATGAGATATGTGATTGCATAATATGGAAAAAAACATTTCTCTCTTATTTATCTCAGGAAACAGTAAGCTATTCTACAATGATTTGTTGAAGACTAATGTACAAGGCATTATGTGCCTATTTTCCTATTTTAAATGTCATTCTTGGATCTTCTCCACCATTTCTCTGTCTTTATTATTTCAGCACTTTTCATCTTTACACAAACAGCACACACACCCCTACATACCCATTAGCTAGGTTGTCCCCAAATTAACTGCATTGAGGTATACAAATATCTCTACAACAGAAATATTTAAAGAAAAATCTTCCTTTTCCTTGCTTTGTTAGAAATGAAATGGAGAGTACTTTTTTTTTGGTCGACATATGAAAGTTGGTTCCATGGTAAAGTCCCTGTATTTCCAGCGTGGAGCTTCAATTCAATCCCAGAACTGCCTATCTATTCCAAGCAATATACCATTTATTATGCTGTGTGTAACATCCAGTGTACAAGAATGGCAATCTCTGCTATATGCAGTCAGGTATATATGAACATGACTAAATGTTATGACACAAAATATGTACCACATCTGAAGACGTGAATCACCCTGGAATGAAGTACAGTCACTTTCCTGCATATGTCAGAGCATCTCGTTGAAATCCAGCAAGCACCAGGGTTAATTGTGACCCTCAGGAACCTTACATGCAAGCATCATGACTAACACATTGTGGTCCACAGTGAGAACAAATATCCAGCATGAACACCTCATCCAGATGTATGTCACCAAGGAGCAATGAAATCATGTTTCCTCACCACAAGCACCACACAAGTATCAGTTGTCAACACAATAATAGGAATAGAACAGAGAAAACATGTGAAAAGTTATTTATTCACTAAAATGCATGCTTTTTTAACTTTATGTATCATAATAGAATTTTGATAGGAAAGTGTTTTCAAAAGTCAATAAAAATTATGTTGAGCCAACATTTTGTTGCTCTAGGCTACACTCAGTGGTCCTATGGGCTTACTCCTGGCTCTCTGTTCACTCATGAATAATTCCTAGTAGAGCTCAGGCGCCATTATGTGGTGCAAGGGATCAAACCCAGACTGTTAGCATACAAGGCAAACATCCTACCATCTACATTATCTTGTACAGGACAAACCCACTGAACTATCTCTGTGGCCTATATCTGAATGAATTTTAATTTTCTCAAGACTTTGAAAATGTTTCATATTTTTAAACCTAATCTATACTTTTGCATTTTATGCGTTTTATTTTATACTTAAAATTCACATCATACAATATGAAATCTCTATTCGGAACAATATTCCTAAAACTTTTCAGGAATTTTTGATCAATAAATTTGTAATAATAAACCATTCTTCAAGCTAAATAATAAATGGCTAAATATAATTGCCTGCTTATAGTTTGCTTCACATTTTTTAAAAAAATAAAAATGCAGTCCACATTTTAAATTCTAGGGGAAGGGACCATTATGAAAAATATAGTTGGAAATGATCACTCTGAACAAGAACTGTATTCTTAAGTAGGCAATAGAACAAACTTGGTAAACTCTCAGTATCTGTAATGCAAACCATAACTCCAATGGGAGAGAAGGAGAAGGAGATAAAAGGAAAGTGTCTGCAATAGCAACAGGTTTGAGGGTGGGGGTTTAGGAAGTAAAAGAGGGTTGCAGGAGGGAAAAGGGGGACATTGGTGGTGGAAAAGTACAGTGGTTGAAGGGATGAGTGTTGGAACATTGTATGAGTGAAACCCGATCATAAACAGACTTCTAACTATATGGCACAGTGATTCAATTAAAAACTGTGTGTATATATATATATATATGTATATATGCATGTATATATACATATATTTGCATATAATGAACTCTAAACTTTAGGTAGATGATTCAAACATTGTGTGAATGGACTGATTTTAGCCCCCGGCCCTGGCTTATTAAGACCTAACTCAGAAGGACGCCAACCCGAACCCTAAAGTGACCAACCAAGTAGAACTAATTTCATGTATTCTCTATTTTCAACATATTCCTTGATTTATTTTCCAGTGCTTTTGCATTATTCTTATGTTTTAATCTAAGACAGTGTCGATTTAAGATATGTTATGGGGGGGTTCACTAAGAAATAAGGATTTTAGAAACAAACCAATACACTGTCAATGGAAGATACAGCTTGTTTTCACATATGTCAAAATTGAGGATGGTATGGAGAAACAAATAACTAGAGCTAAAAAATTATTCCATATATAAAGAATATATAGCCCTGACTTATCAATAACAGACTATCAGATGTTAGCCCTTAAATGGCTATACCTGTCAAACCTATTGGATAGGATCATTACTTTATAAAAGTACTTTGCTTTAGGAGCACTTAAAACATAATATACAGCTTGGAATAAAAGTGCAGCATGTTGAGTGTTTGCTTTGCATGTGACCAACCAGGTTCTATGTCACATGGAATCCTATATAGTCCTTGAGAGCTTCCAGGAGTGATAGCCGAAAACAGAGCCAGGAGTAAGTCCTGAGCCCTGCTAGGTGTGGCCTCAAAACAAACAAAATATATAATATAGCTGTTTGTTTATATTTGAATTTAGTGTTCATTGTAAAGACTGCTACATATTTTGATGGTTTTATATATGGAATCTGTATTTTGAGATGACTACAAGAGTATGCTACCCCACACGGCAGAGCCTGGCAAGTTACCCGTGTCATATTTGATATGCCAGATACCAGTAACAATTATAGACCCCATTCCCATGACCTGATGCAATGGTTTGAGGCTCTTTATGTTCCTGGAGCAAGCAGGTGCCCTTGGGCTCTACTAGCATGAGACAGGACATATGGAGATGTTACTGGTGCCCGCCCAGCAAATCGATGATGAACGGGAAGACAGTGACAAGACATATATGGAATCTATAATGAGAGAGGTAAAATATGCATTTAACTGAAGTTGACTCTTTACTAGAGTTTGAGTTTGCTTTCTGTAGCCAAGTTTCCATATAGCTTGACATGAAATGTTTAAGAGAAATTTAAAAGCAATATACTTTCAAAATGAAGTAAAAATAATTTGATTATGAAAAATAATGATGTTTTCAAAACAATTATCTATACCTATATACTTTGATGGCTAAAATTTAAAAACTTTAACAAACAGATGCTGTCATTTGTCAATTTCAAAGTGATATCTCTCATGACAGATATCTATGAAATTTTTATATAACTCCAAATTATTACAGATAAAGTGATGGTGTCCATCAGAGGTAATCAGCTGTCACAACATTAAATGTTCAAATTGTAAATGTTTCCAAAAGATCATGGGTCATAATTTAAGCAGATGGTGGTATGACCAGTGGAAAAACATTCAACCGTTCTGTTGTTTAATGAATTTGACAACCTTGAAATTAAAAAAAAACATCATGACTAAAGTTTGGCAACATAGAACAGTAGTTGACATAATTTAGGATTTCTTCAGTATTCTGTCTAGAGACCAGGAACACCATAATTTTAAAAATCTAGTCAATACTTTTTTATTAAGAAAATGTACCTAGTCTGTGTAAAGTATTTCCTACTGTGATGCAGTATTTTTACAAGCATTATAATAACTAATATTTTAATTTTTAGTATTCTACATTATTATATATTATCTATATTTTCTTTAACATTTTGGGCATATCAGGTTAAGAGTACTCTATTTGGCGGTGGAGAGAAGGAATTACAAAAGCTCAGTTAGCTGTTCATCAGACTTTTAGAGGGAATCCAGAAGATTGTGTTGAGGTACTTTATAACTCATGATTTTCACTAACCATTTAAAGGTTTAAAGTTTTTATCCTAACTTCCTATCACTTTGCACAATTATACATATATATGTATTTATCTGTAGTCATATTCTGTATATTCACTTTAGCTGATTTATTTTAAATAGGATTAGATGAATGTATTTTACTATCTCACACCCAAAACAAATAAGTCCATAGGGAAACTTATGTGCTTCTTAATTCACTAACCTTAAGGTCCTAATGGATAACCAGTAACTGACTATCCCTCAGCACACCTTGAAATTCAGCGTTCTACTTATTGCAAATCAAGGAAAACATATCAGTGTTATATTGCCTAATTACTCATATTTCCAATTCCCTCACGAACAAAGCATGAGCAATGCACCACTTTAAAAAATGTAATAGCAATGTTGCAATACCAGTGCCACAGAGAAAGACACTTTCCCTGAGTAGGAAAAATAGTCTTATTTGAAAGACATGAGCAATCACAGATGTTTGTCACACTTTTACTTGAGTGTTGGATGACATTTCATAATGCTGAGAAACATCCCAACTTATTTTAAGAGGAAGTAAAGCACAAGCACGGAGTCAAGACATTACGTAATGCACCTGTGACGACTCTGATCTCTAATAGATATAAAGGAATGAAGGAAATAATGTAACAGTTTTCACTCTCTAGTCCTATGATTAATGAACTCAGTAAATAGCTGGGAAAAAACTACATGTTGCTCATGGTCAAAGTAATAATAGTAAACACAAGACGTGCATACACTTGAACTTTGGATCATACTAAAATGAGCTAAGATCTTGACCAATAATATAGATATGTTGCTAGGGAAGCCATGACATGTTTTATTTTGAATTTTTTTACTAAGATATTTATTGATGCATTTGTTTTAAACTCTATTCCTCAGTAGGTGAGGGAGCTCATTGCTGGTATGCAGAGAACTTTAGGCAACTGCTGTCAGTGCTCAGTACAGCAGTTTGACAGATCAGCACATCAGACTGATGAAAACAAAAGACTTCAAGAGAGATTAACCAGGGCTTTAATTCTGGTTTGAGGGAATCCTGCAGTGTTGAATTTTCTGCTGGCACTTCTCCAACCACCTGGCCAGTACCACCGTGATAAATTAACCTCCATAGATTCTCTTACAGGCTGGAGGTCTTCAGAGACAGTGCTCCAGAGATGGAGATGCACCCCCCCTTAAAAAATTGGCTGAATCACTTGAGTCTAAGAGTCTCAGGCTTGGCCTTAAGTTCTCTCTCTCTATCTCTCTATCTATATATCTAGATAGATAAGTATCCATCCATCCTCCCACCCACCTAACACTACCCACCCACCCACCACCCACCCACCCATCCATCATCCACCCACCCACCCACCCATCATCCACCCACCCACCCACCCACCACCCATCTATCCATCCATCCACCCACCCATCCATCCATGCATCCATGCATGCATGCATCCATCCATCCATCCACCCATCCACCCATCCACCCACATCCATCCATCCATCCATCCACCCATCATCCATCCATCCATCCATCCATCCATCCATCCATCTATCCATCCATCTATCTCTCTCCATTAGAGTTGATATTAATTGAATTGCCATCACTCTTGCTACCAGTTCCACACCGACTCCAGTGCTCTCAGGCACAACAAATTTCCTAGAGAATTCATAGTCCTCCCAACTTCTTTGTGTTTTACTCCCCCATTCCCTGCACCTCTTTGAGTTTCATCAGTAAATGCTCAAGATCAGAGCCTTCTACTGAGAGTATACCACTTTACACGGCAGAGCCTGGTAAGCTATCCGTGTTTTATTTGATATGCCAAAAACCAGTAACAATTATGGACCACATTCCCATGACCTGGAGGAATGGTTTGAGGCTTTTCCTGTTACTGGAGCAAGCAGATGCCCCTGGGGTACACTTGCTTGCAATAAGACACATGGAGATGTGACCTTTTCCCCCTCAAGCAAATTGATGAACAACGAGAAGACAAATGATACAAGTGACTGACAAGTGATACAAGTGAAACAACCTCAGAAAAAAATTAAAACTAAGAAAAATAATGTCCCTAGCTTGGGAATCCTGAAGTTTATTTAGACATAAGTGTTGAATTAGGGAAATATTTCTTACTACATGGATGAATTGCTATTAGTAGAAATAAGTGCCAAAGCAAAAGTAGATTTTATATTCCAATTTTAAGTGATTGCATTTTTGAAGTGCTCCCTAGGATACATAGATAACTTTATCTGTATTGTGATTACAACATTTGATGAGCATTGGCATCAAATGTTGGCAATAAGCTCAAAGTTTGTTTTATGTCACTAATTCTTAAAAACAAAATACTCAAAACAACAACCTAAAAAACACAAACTATAGAAAAAATCTGTCACCATTTGAACACTTGATTATTTTTAATCTCCAGTTTATGAAATTACTGAAAAACTAAGACTACTTTGCTTATGCTGTAAGTATGACAGTTTCTTGCTTCATTTTGTTCTAACCTTTAAATGGATAATACTTTAAACTATTTTTAAATATTAGAAAATTATTGTATACTAACATTAATTATATAATCCACATAATTAAGCGCTGTAGTTTTTAATCATACATTTTAGTTCTGTCTATACCTGAGAATCTTAATAAGGGTTTATAGCTAAAATGTAAAATATGGGTCATATATACAAATTTGCACATGTTAACAAATTAATTTAGTCACATAATTTGAGGAAATCATTAACCAAAAAAATAGCGGTTCAAAGTAAAAGTTAAAATGGCACAAATTTATATAAAAGGAGGAATGTTGAAATGAATTGATAATGGGGAGAAACATCTTTTCTTATATTGGAAGGAAGTATGTTAAAATTTTTAGCAATCAATAGTGCTTTTCTATGATCAGTTATCTACAACTTACAAGTAAACAGCAAAACAGTGCAAGGACATTAAACATATTAGAAAATAAAAAATCCAGAAAGATATACTATAGAGGATTAACACTTTTTACTTAAACAAATTACTTCAACATTCTCTCCTCTTCCAACCAAAAAAGAATTTTAATTACATCTCTAAATTTCCTTACGTTTATTCTGATTATTTACATAAGAGCAGCATATGGTCTTTGTTTGATTTTACTTTGCTGAGAGATTCCATGAAACTTTCAGATTAGACACGTAAAGGGAATTGAGGCTCCAGATATAGAGCCAAGAATCTACTACAGATTTCATCTAATATATGGATTATTTGAGTAAATCTCATTTCTCAGCTTACCAAATACCCTTTTATCCTGTTGGAAGTGACTTTTAACTCACGTTAAGTTTGATACACTTAAAGAGTTATTTCTATATGTTCTATATGGAACATATAGAAATAACAAAAAGAAAGAGAAAGTGTGAGAAAGAAAAGAAGGAAAAGGAGGAAGGAGGGAAGGAAGGAAGGAAGGGGGAAGGAAGGAAGGAAGGAAGGAAGGAAGGAAGGAAGGAAGGAAGGAAGGAAGAAGGAAGGAAGGAAGGAAGGAAGGAAGGAAGGAAGGAAGGAAGGAAGGAAGGAAGGAAGGACTGATGGAAGGAAGGAAGAAGAGAAGGAAGGGAAGTAAGGAAGGAAGGATGAAAAGAAAGAAAGAAAGAAGGAAAGAAAAAAGGAAAGAAAGAGAGAAAGAAAGAAAGAGAGAGAAAGAAATAAAGAGAGAGAAAGAAAGAAAGAAAGAAAGAAAGAAAGAAAGAAAGAAAGAAAGAAAGAAAGAAAGAAAGAAAGAAAGAAAGAAAGAAAAGAAAGAAAGAAAGAAAGAAAGAAAAGAAAGAAAGAAAGAAACAACTATATTACCTTATTTTATAGTATTTCATTTATTTTCTATTAATCTCTTTCTTATATTTATCATGACCCTAGTTAACTAGAATAATGATTTCTTAATTTGATATTTTATAATGTAATCAATTAACACCACTAGATACAACAAAATCTTACACATACTGACACACACAAGTCTTTTATAATTGAAGTAAATAGTTAGAAATCTAACTACAAGTGTTTTATACTTTATCTCAAATTTTAATCATAGGACAAGAATAAATACAGAATTATGACTAAATTTTTTAAACAAAGAACAACTGTTTACCAATGGGACAAATTCTTTCTCTAAATTCAGATAACAAACACACAGAAAAACAAATCAAACTGCTTTTCATCTCACTCAATAAAAGACATGGATTTAGAATCTCATATTTTCAAAGAACTTAGCTAATGATACCTTTAGAACAATTCTCAGGGTTGGAGAAATAAGTGCTTTTTCCCATGTGGTCAACCCAAGTTTGATCCTTGGGACTCTATATGGTACCCAAACTCACAAGTGATGCCTGCTGCAGAGCCAGGAGTAAGCCCTGTGCCCAACCAGGTGTGGCACCAAAATCAATAAAATAAAACAATCAAATTCTTAATAAAAAATAAGCAAGCTAACTAACCACAACCTTTTTGATGTCTAGTCCAAAATAATTCATTTATAAAGATCATTAAATGCTTATACCATATGGCAAAATAACTTCACTTGTATCACTTGTCTTCCCATTGTTCATCAATTTGCTCGAGTGGGCACCAGTAACATCTCCATATGTCCTGTTGCATGCTGGTGTAGCCCAGGGGGTCTGTTCACTCCAGGAACACGAAGATCCTCAGACCATTCCTTCAAGTCATGGGAATGAGGTCTATAATTGTTACTGGGTTTTGGCATATCAAATATGACATGGATAGCTTGACAGGCTCTGCCGTGCAGGTGGAATACTCTCAGTAGTAAGCTCTCATCTCATGCATTTACTGATGAAACATGAAGGGGAAAGATATGCTTTATCTTGGGTGGAGCTCTGACCAGCTGTGTAGTCTGGATGTTGAAAATGGTGGCCCCTCGTGGTGTTGGGGGTTCCTCTGACTTCTTGTGAAGCTCTATTGGGATGGCGGGCCAGGACTAGTACTCACCTTTCCTGCCGGATGCCTCATGATCAGCTGAGCATGGGGAGAGCCAGTAACACCTGTGCCCCATGTGTCTGAGTCTCTGGATCAGACATACCTGGGCTTGAAAAAAGTCATTTCTGTAGGGTGGGACTCTAACAAGAGTGCTTAAGATCAGCTTTTCTCTTGGGTGGAGCTCTGATGAGCAGTGGAGCCCAGATATTCAAAATGGCGGCCATCATGGTGTGGGGGGTTCCTCTTGCTTCTTGGAGATTCTATTGAAATTGTGGGCCAGGGCTTGACCTCACCTTCCCCTCCTGGGTGCCTCATCATGAGCTGAGCACAGGGAGAGCTGGGAGCAGCTCTGCTAAATAACAGATAGAAAATAAATTTCTAGTCAGAAATAAAATGATAATAAATAAAACAGTATCACTGTATCACTGTCTTCCCGTTCATCATCGATTTGCTCGAGCGGGCCCCAGTAACATCTCCATATGTCCTGTCTCATGCTAGTAGAGCCCAAGGGCATCTGCTTGCTCCAGGAACATAAAGAGGCTCAATCCATTCCGGAATGAGGGTATATAATTGTTACTGGTATTTGGCATATCAAATACAACATGGGTAGCTTGCCAAGCTCTGTCATGCAGGTAGCAAACTCTTGTAGTCATCTCTAAGTCCAGCATTGATGATGAACCACGCGAGCCGGGCTGTGATAGGCTGGTCTGATGGGTGGAGTTCTGATGAGAGAGAAGTCTGGATGTGGAAAATGGAGGCCCTCATGGAGTGGGGGTCGTCTGGCTTGTTGCAAGGCTCTACTGGGGTGGCAGGCCAGGGCTAGAACCCGCCATCCCTCCTGGCTGCCTCGTGAGCGGCAGGGCACAAGGAGAGCAAGTAGCAGCTCTGCCCCATGTCTGTGAGTCTCAGGCTAAGGAGCAAAAATAAAACAGTACAATATAAATTTAAAGAATGGGAGAGTTTTCCAAGTTAAGTGCAACTCTTGGATCATCTTTTGGGAGAATAAACTATACACAAAGTGTAGTGCAAATGTGTATGCAGTAAAGGATACTGGCTTTAATTTCAAGTATGGATAACACAGGGGAATTTTTAGATAGGGAGAAAGAATAAAGCCAATTACTACCTACCAACAAAAATTACCCATAATTTATATTTATAAATTAACTCAAAATCAGCTACTAACTGATAAATCAAAGGCAGATGAAACAATATATGCTTCAAGCAGAATATTTCCATAGCAATAACCCTACAGTCTATTACTATAATGTCATGTCAAAATTTACTCATTTGCAGAAATATGTATGTCCATGTAAACATATGATGCTTTTCATATAGTTTTTGATACAGTAAGAACTGAACAAATAACAACAGTACATTGAGATTTGTGATCATACACCTTAAATCCTTTATATAACTAAGCACCACTTGTTATTAAAATGGAAATAATCCAATATTTGTGCTTTTTACCATACTTTAAAAACATATAGGGGAAAATGTTAGAAATTATATTGCTATAACTTGTTTACTGAACTATCCCCTACTCCATGATTTTGCAAATGCAGACACATTTGCTCAGCAGGAAGCCCACTTCAACACTGCCGAGCACACACCAATCTTTCTGAAGTATCTCACTCTGGGACTGAACATGCCATGAAGTAAGCTCCTTTCTGCTATCATTATCCAATGATCCAAACTAGCATTTCTGGTCATTGAATAGTCTTAAAGCACATCTGTTCTGACCTATAACTTAAAGGTCCACTTCTTTAATGCAGTGTTCTCTTTTGAAGCTCACTGATCCATTGAGTGAGTTTTTGCAAAGTACTGACTGGCTTATGTAGCACCATTTTCTGGGTTTTGAGGAAATCCCAAACACAATCCGTTGATATTCCAGGAACAATGGTCAACAAACAGGCAGTCCTGTGAGACAAACATTAAAATCCTAAGTCCTGTGGATGCTAACTAAATTTCTCTCAGAAAACAACATCATTGAGTTAAGGAAGTAGATCTTCTTCCATTGGCTGAGTCCTGATGCTTCAGTAAAATAAATTAATTCATTTGAGTGCCATCCACTGTTATCAACTCTTATTTTTTCTTGAATCAACTTAACAATAACATTGAAGAGACATAGATCTTTCATTGCTGTTCAAGATAGGCCCTAAAAAGCACAATTTTGGTTTAGTTTTTCCTGTGTCTGGGTTTCATGACCATTTATTACAGAACCAGCCTGTTAGCCAGGTTGCAAATAGCTTTGCCCCTAACCCAACCACAAGCCTCATTTTATGTGTAGAAGAACCAGATGTACATGCTCTGCAAATTAGGAATAAAGCACCATCTGTCTATGGACAGGCTTCTACTGTCTATAAAAGATGCAGAGACTTCACTATCTTCTGCCCCCTTTAATCATTCATTCATATGCATGCCAGACTTACACAGTGATATTCCAGGACACAGAGAGAAGCTGGTAAAGAAAAGAAGGTATTGAAATACATTGGATCTAGACATTGCTTTTTCATCCAGGAAAGGTTTTTTTTTGTCTATTCTCTATTGTATCTGTTAAATTGGCCCAGAAATTCAGAGACTTTGTAAATAAACAATAAATAAACTGTTTCTATTTCTTAGAAAATTAATGCTGATTAAAATTGAGAAAACGAAATAAAAGGCAAGTCACAAAACTAAGACGCATTCTCAGACTCAAAAATAAAATTACTCATTACTATCTCTGCATTATTTAAACGTATATGAGATGTCTTTATTTCCCATACTGTACACACTCAATTATGCATTTTTATACAATATCACACAAAATACAAGTAGTGTTATGTGTATATGTATGTAGGTTCTATTGTCATCTAGCTTTATAGAAACAATTGAAGCATAAGTTCATTTTGCCAGTTAGTGATAGATCTGTGGTTTGACCACACTTTTTTATCTAAATATTAAAGTCTTCACTAGGTCATGTTTATATGATCAGATGACCTTCAAGAAAAGTTTCCATAAATATATAATTCCTGGATCAAATATTTGAAACACTAAATCATAAAATAAGGTAAAGCCAGTGGTCAACAAAAATAAGAAAAATCACAGATTCCAAAATAGAGAAGAGGTAAATGTTTTAATAATTTCTAAGGAACAAATCAAAAAGATGCAAAAACCACTTTGAATATTAGAACAAGACCAACAAACGGAGCCCAACCCAGGCAGAAAGAAGGAAATAATAAAACTTAGAGAGTAAATCAATGAGCTGGAAACCAAAAAGACAATCCAAAAGATTAATAAAACCAAGAGCTGGTTCTTTGAAAAAATAAACAAGATCGACAAACCACTATAAGGACTTGTAAGGACAGGTAAAGAGAGAACCCAAATAAACAGAATCAGAAATGAAAAGGGGACTCACCAGAGAAACCACAGAAATCCAAAAGATTATATGAGAGTACTTTGAGAGTCTATATGCCATTAAACATGAGAATTTAGAAGAAATGGGGAGATTCCTGAAATCCTTGAATCTCCCATGGAGGAAATAAGGAGACCTGCAATGCCTGGATAAGAGAAATTGAAAAAGTAATTAAAAGTCTGTCAAACACAAAGCCCAGGTTCAGATGGATTCATGAGTGAATTCTTCCAAACCTTTAAGGAGGACCTACTTCCAGTCCTTTTCAGTTCTTCCAGGAAACATTTACAAACAGCTCCTACAAGGCACACATCACCCTGATACCCAAAGCAGGCAGAAACAACACAAAAAAGAAAACTATAGACCAATCTCCCTGATGAACACAGATGCTAAGATTATCAACAAAATATTGGCAAACAGATCCAAAGACTCATCAAAAAGACTGTACATAATGATCAAGTAGGATTCATCCCGGGAATGCAAGAATGGTTCAACATTCACAAGTTAATCATCATATCAATAAGAGAAAAATAAAGACCATATGATCATATAAATAGAGGAGAAATGCATTTGACAAGATCCAACACTCATTCATGAAAAAAAAACTCTCCAGAAAACTTGAATTGAAGGGACCTTCCTTAATATAGCCAAATCCATCTAGCAAAAGCCCACAGCAAGTATCATTCTAAATGGGGAAAAAATTGAAAGTGTTCTCCCTAAGATCATGGACAAAAAAAGGTTGCCCATTCTCACCACTTTTATTTAGTATAGTACTGGAAGTACTTGCCATAGCAAGCAGAGAAGAAAAGGATATTAAGGGCATCCAGATAGGCAATCAGAAGTCAAGCTATGACTATTTGAAGATGACATGATATTATAGCTAGAGAATCCTAAACTCTCTACCAAAAAATCTTCAGAAACAATAGATGCTGATAGTAGAGTGAGAGTACAAATCAGTACACAAAAAATCAGTGGCTTTCCTATATACAAATAACGAAAGAGAAGAAAGGGATAGTAAGAACACAATTCCACTTACAATTGTGCCACAGAAAATCAAATACCTAGGAATCAGCTTACCAACTGCAAAGGACCTGTATAAAGAAAACTACATGATACTCTACAAGAAATAAAAGAGGATACAAGGAAATAGAAACACATTCCCTGCTCGTGGATGGGGAGAATCAACACTGGCAAAATGGTAATACTCCCTAGAGCTTTGTAAAGGTTCAATGCGGTCAATAAAAGAATACCCATGACATTCGTCAAATAAATTGACCAAACACTCCTGAAATTTGTATGTAATAATAAACCCCTATGAATAGTTAAAGCAAACCTTGGGGAAAAAGAAGATGGGAGGCAAAACCTTTCCCAACTTCAAACTGTACTACAAAGTAGTTGTAATTAAAACTGCATGGTATTGGAATTAAAACAGACCTGTGGACCTATGAATAGAGTTGAGAATCCTGACATCCATACTCAAACACATAATCATTTAGTCTTTGATAATGGAGCAAAAAGTATGAAATGGAGCAAGGAAAGCCTCTTCAAATAGTGGTGCTGGGTCTGGTAGAACTTTACAAGAAGAAAACAAACAACTCCACCCAAAAAAATGGGGAGAAGAAATGAACAGAAACTTCAGCAAGGAAGAAATTCGAATGGCCAAAAAACATATGAAAAAAATACTCATCATCACTAATCATCAGAAGATGCAAATCAAAACAACAATGAGATACCACTTTACACCACAGAGACTGGCACATATTCAAAAGAGCAAGAACAACAAGTGCTGACGTGGATGTGGGGGAAAAGGGGACACTCATCCATTGTTGGTGGGAATGCCGGCTGGTACAGCATTTCTGGAAAACAATATGGACATTCCTCCAAAGACTAGAAATTGAACTCCCATTTGACCCAGCCACACCACTCCTGGGAATCTACTCTGGGAAACCAAAAATACGCAGCGGAAACACCATCCCTACTTTTATGTTCATAGCAGCATTATTCACAATAGCCAGAATCTGGAAGCAACCAGAGTGCTCGAAAATTGATGACTGGATAAAGAGAAGCTTTGGTACATCTACACAATGGAATACTATGCAGCTGTCTGGAAAAATGAAGTTATAAAATTTGCCTATAAATGGATGGACATGGAGAAGATTATGTTGAGTGAAATTAGCCAGAAGGAGAGAGACATACAGAATGATTGCATTTATTTGCATAACATAAATATATGTACATATTATGATACCAATATCAAGGTCAAGTGAAACATATATCAGGAGGTCTTGTCAAAGGTGGAAATTATCACAAATGTGTGGGAGTCAGAGGCTAGGTAAGACAGAAAATGGAACAGTGTGCTAACAACTGTCAAAGGTACTAATGCCAACCTAGAACTGAGCAATAAATAGAGGCAAAAAGATACACATGACAACCCTTTAATGTATGTTCTGTAATCCATAGTCTGGAGGGTAAGGAAAAGAGAAAGAGAGAAAGGGAAAGAAATAAAGAACTTGCCATGGAGGAGGGATTGGGGGAGGAAACCTGGGACGTTGGTGGTGGGAGATGGGCACTGGTGGCGGGATGGGTGCTGGAACACTGTATGACCAAAACCCAAATATGAACTTTTAACTATATATATTTGTAATTGTAAAAATAAAAAAAATTTTAAAAAGTGGTGCTGGGAAAACTGGGCAGCTATATGTAAAAAATGAATTTGGACCTCTGTCTAACACCCTGCACAAAAAATCAAATCAAAATGGATTAAAAATCTCAATATCAAATATGAATCCATAACGTAGGTTGAAGATAATATAGGAAAAAACCTCCACGATATTGAAGTTAAAGGTATCCTCAAAGGTGAAACACCAATAACAAAGCAACTAGAAGCAAAGATAAACATACGAGACTACATGAAACTAAAGCTGCTTTATCTCAAAAGAAACAGTGACCAAGATACAAAGACAGTTGACAGAATGGGAAAGAATATTCACCCAATACCCATCTGATAAAGGGGTTAGTGTTCAGGAGATATCAGCACTGTTAGAACTTTACTAGAAGAAAAAGCCAACCCCATCAGAAAATGGGAGAAGAAATGAACAGAAACTTCGACAAGGAAGAAATTCGAATGGCCAAAAGGCATATGAAAAAATATTCATCATCACTAATCATCAGAGAGATGAAAATGAAAACAACAATGAGATATCACCTCACATCACAGTGACTGGCCCATATCCAAAAAGCAAGGACAACCAATGCTCGCGTGGATTCTTGGAAAAAGGGACTCTCATCCATTGTTGGTGGGAATGCTGTCTGGTACAGTCTTTTGGAAAACAATATGGACATTCCTCCAAAGACTAGAAATTGAGCTCCCATTCGACTCAGCCATAGCACTCCTGGGAACATACCCTGAGAAGCCAAAAACACAAAGCAGAAACACCATCTGCTCTTTTATTTTCATAGCAGCGCTATTCACAATAGCCAGATTAGGAAACAAACAGAGTTCCCAAGAACTGATGACTGGATAAAGAAAGTTTGGTACATCTATGCAATGGAATACTATGCAACTGTAAGGAAAAAAATTTTTTTTTTTTTTTTTTTTGCTTTTTGGGTCACACCCGGCAATGCTCAGGGGCTACTCCTGGCTCTGCACTCAGGAATTACTCCTGGCGGTGCTCGGGGAACCATATGGGATGCCGGGGATCGAACCCCAGGCCAGCATGAGCCGGGCGCGTGCAAGGCAAACGCCCTACCCGCTGGGCTATCGCTCCGGCCCTGTAAGGAAAAATTTAAATCATGAAATTTGCCCATAAATGGATGGACATGGAGAGGATCACGTTAAGTGAAATTAGCCTGAAGGAAAAAGACAGATATAGAATGACTGCATTTATTTGCATTATATGTGTGTGTCTGTGTGTGTATATGATGATACCAATATTCAAGGTCACTCAAATCATGTTCAGAAGGTCTTGTTTAAGCTGGAATCTACCACAAAATGTGGGAGTCAGAGGTTTGGTAAGACAGAGAAGGAAACAGTGTGCTAGTAATTGTCAAAGTGATAATACCAGCCTAGAACTGAGCATTGATTACAGGCAAAAAGTACACATGACAACCTCTAAATGTATGTATTGCAATCCACAGTGCGTAAGAGAAGGAAGAGAGAGAGAGAGAGAGAGAGAGAGAGAGAGGGAGGGAGAAAGAGATAGAAAGAGAAAGAGAAAAGAGATAAAGAACCTGCCATAGAGGCAGACTAGGTGAGGGGAGAAGGAATTAGAGACATTGGTGGTGGGAAATGGGCACTGGTGGAGGGATGAGTGTGGAACACTGTATGACTGAAACCCAAACATGAGCATCTTTGTAATTGTATATCTAATGGTGGTATAATAAAAAAAGAAGCATAATGGAGTTAGGGAGATTTATAGACAATTGTTAGTGAGAGGGAAACGGAGACATAGCTAGTTCCTTCAACTGAATGTTTAAAGCATAAAATTTACTTGTTCATAGAAGAAAATTATTTTATATTACTATATGCTATCTGCAACTGCAGAGTTGAAAATAAAGTTTTGGAACAATACCTTGCTGGAAGGCAGACTTGAGACAGTACGAAGTTTTCAATCTAAACAATAACTTTTCACTACAGACCAGAAGGTATTCCTAGTATTTAATGTCACAAATAATGCCTTACTAAATAATTTATATGTAATGTTATATACATATATATAATTTTATATAATTTATATATACTAAAATATTTTGATAACAGGAAATAAATTCCTGTATACAAAATAATTTTTTATTCTATGAATGAATCTCATAAAAAATTCTTCAACATTATGGACTGCTGAAAGTAGTATAAATGTGTTTTTTGCACACATAAAAAGATACTAAATTGTCTTCTAAAATTTTCAAACTTTCATTCCAGTTCAGTAATGCCTAAAGGTGCATTTCATACATAAAAGAACATTTAATGTTATGACATTTTTCAAACTAAAAATTTGAAGAGCATTTCCTTGAATATAGTTACCACTATAACATTTTTAAAAAATTATAACAAAACTATGATCTTACAGCAGTCAGTGAATGAAGGGAAGTCATATATTCAATTATCTATTTGACAAGAAAAATTACATGTAAATATTTCATATGTACACATAAAATATATATGTGGGAAATGTTATAAAGGAAAGTATAGTTGTGTAAATGGTTCTTCCTGATTTTTTTACTATAAATCATATGAGATTTAACATTTACATGTAAGATTAAAATACATATAAAAATGGCACATAATCTGAAAGGGAAAACACTGGAATTTTCTAGATTTTACCAAAAAGTCTTTCAAAGGGCATCTACGGCTTTAAAATATTAAAATTGACGAACTAATGAACTGAAAACTTTGCTCAAGTCTAATGCCATGGCATCTGAGTGAGTAAATCATGTGAGTAACTTCGATGCTTAGAAACAGTCAAGTTGAAATGGCAGTGTACTACATTAGGAGAGAAACTAATGTAGTGAAATCTTTATTAGAAAGGAAGAATACAGACAGATATAGACAAAGAAAGCTTGTCAGGTGATGATGGAGACTGATATTGGAATGTCCTGTCTGCCAACTAAGGGCTGTCAAGAGCTTTTGGATATAATGGAGCTAATTATTCCTAGGAGCACCCAATAAGAGCCCATTTTTATTGAGACATTGAATTTGAACTTCTCATATCAGAAATTGTAAAGGAATATTTTTTGTGTGGTATTAAGTTCCTAGATTTCTGGTCCTTCATTACAGTAGTACTAAAAAATTAATATATTTGAGCAAAGATTTTCTGATGTCCAATCTAAATATCTCATGGTTAAAAAACACTTAAAACTAATATTACACATTTCTACTTTAAAATTCTTTTTAGAAAGTATTTTCATGACAGAGTGGTCTGGCTTGTTGTGAGGCTCTGCTGAGGTGGCAGGCCAGGGCTAGAACCCGCCATGCCTCCTGGGTGCCTCCACGAGCAGCGGGGTACAGGGAGAGCAAGGAGCAGCTCTGCCCCATGTCTGAGAGTCTCTGGTTCAGCATACCTGGGCCGGATTGAAAAGAAACACTACTCCATGGGGCCAGCCATTTTCCAAATCTGGACTTCCCTCTAGTCACAACTACACCCAGCAGACCAGACTATCACAGCCCGGATCATCCACACCCACCCTGAAGCAGTTTCTTTTCAACGGATCTTCATTCCGTGACCTAATATAATGGTTTGAGGCTCTCTATGTTCCTGGAGCAAGCGGATGCCTTTGGGTTCTACTAGCATGAGACAGGACATATGGAGATATTACTGGTGCCCGCTCTAGCAAATAGATGATTAACTGGAAGATAGTGATAGTGATTTTCATGACAAATTTTGGAGGGTTTTTATTTAGCTCTCTTCTCTCAGTAATTTTTATTCATATATAGAAGAGTAAAATGAAGTCTGTGTGTTATGAACTTTTATGACTCTGCTGATGAGCTAGGCTTACAAACTAATCACATGTCAAATCATTGCAATATTTTTTCTAGTTAATATTGTCATTCTACTACTTTCTTTGATAATATGTGGACTAAGAGATATAAGTAAAGAAAAAAATCATAGTTCAAAATATAGTCATTTTTGACAATATGACCTCTATTCAAACAACTCATTTCTCATCAAATTATTTGTATTTTAATATGTGGTCTAAAAAGATATAAGTGAAGAAAAATCAACATAATTCAAAATATAGTCGTTTTGACAATATGACCTCTAGTTAAACAATATATTTCTCAACAAATTATTTGTACTTTTTAAAAATAAGTAATCACATCCATAAGTTTTACACCAAAGCCAGGGACTTTTTTTGGGTAAATACATTCAATTGCAATAGTTTACCGATGCAAAAATAAAAAAACTCAGGAGTCTGGTGATCAATGCATTACCAGTAAGTTCTTATTTAGATTAATTCATTTTTATTTGCTCTTTTATTTATAAGATAATTTGTGTTGCATCATGTAAAAAGGATTTTACCTACATCTTTTATCTCTTTGTAGCGGAAGAAAGGGATATCACAAATCTTCCGACACTTTTCTGTAAAAGTAAATTGACACTTAGATCTAGCATATTTAATCAGTTTGTACTTCAATGCTTATGTGAATGGTGTTAATCTCTCTTTTCTTGTCGCTGCATGCTATATCAGGAACAGCCAAATTGCTTGCATAAAGTTCAAACTAAATATAAAATCATTTTGTTCAGAACATGCCTTTACTCAACGTTTGGGTGGCATTTTCTAAATGAGCCCTCTAAACAGTACTGGAAAAAAAATTCTTTCTAAAAGGCCACTTTCTACCATTTGAAAGGTCATCGTATCTTGAGATTTTTTTTTCTCTATTTTTTCTCATACTCAAGATGGCATTATTATGCTATAGGACTCTTTGCTCTCCATATAAAATAAATGAATATAATTTACTTTATTTTTGCCACAATTGCATTTGCTCATTACCAAGGAATGACTATTATAAAATAGGCATTATTAATTGAAGAAACTGTGAGAAAAATCCATTGAAACAAAGAATATGAAACAATCATAAAAGAATTTTGCTATTTTATAAGGAGTAATATTTCTTCTACATATTAAATTTCCATTTTTAAATAAAATGTTAAGCAATTACTAAGAATTTATAAGCAACAAAAAAATCAAAGAAGGCAAATCCAGAGAAGTTGCTCTTAGTTCTTACTGTGCATTGGACACTTTTTAAAAAATATCACACTTGAATCCCATACATAGAATTTCTGACATTATTGGGCTGAGGTCAAGTATGAGGCATTATATAAAAAAAAACCCTCTGGAACTGGCTCAAACTGCAATGAAATTTGCGACTAACTTTCTAGACTGAAACAGTATGTTCTTGATCAAAATCATCTCAGAATTTTTGAAAGCAATGATTACATTCTCTGAAAAATGGATAAAAATAAAGCTGGTTTATAGACATTCTCTCTTCAACTTTTTCCAGTGAGGCAACTAATTCAACTCACCATTTAAGTATCTCTATTTTCAAGGAAAAATAACATTGTAAGGAATACCGGTGCAGTCTGGATCCAATCAGACTGATAATGACTCCATGGATTAGTAGGGGGAACTTAATATGAGCAATTAGGAAAATGGAAAAATAACTGTAGGATTAACTGAAACTCTATATGATGTATTAAAACTAAGGAAAAACACATAATGAAGGCCAACCATGGAAAGGGGACTCTAGGATAAAGATGTGGTTGGGAGAAGGTAGAGTGGAACTCATCAGATGGAAGAGAAAACGTGTTGGTTTTCCAGACAGCGGCCAGGCTTTAGTTCTGGGTCAAATAGGATCCTTCTTAAATGTGGTGAGCAAGAGGAGTTAATATCCATGTAGAGTGGGGGTGGGATACCCAAACAGGCTGAATATCTAGAATGCAGAGTGCTCATCTAGAGGAGCCTGGGAGAAAAAGATTACCCAGAACACAGTGCAAATCAAGTGCTTGAGAATGATGCATATACTTGGCACACGGCTAACCTCACCAGATTTCCTCACAACCCTCCATCAGTTCATCTAGGACATCTATGACACTAAGACACTGTAGGAGAAACTCTTAAGTGTTCAGCCCTACAATATCTCCAAGAAAGCTTTATGTTCCACTAGACTTTAAGAAGCAATGTATACAAAAAATTATTTACAATGAAGAGAGCCATAATATGCCCACTACCTTGGCTAAATTATACCAAAGTTTCTGGAAGTACTCCTCACTGTACTTCCATTTTTATCTTATAAAATGTGAGACTTTGATTTTTTTTGATGTATAAATACAACAGCCTTTGCCAATTTGTCTAAGAGACATCTTTCTCCAGGAAATGTGTCATCCTGCAGTGTAATCACCAATACAACTTTGGTATTGATAGTCTTTATGGCATAGAAGAACACTCATTTGGGTAAGCAAAAATTGGCAATCACATATAACATCAATATGATTATCAATCACATTGATAATCTTTCCCCCTATCTTCTCATTAACTTTTTACTTCAGTGTTTAAAAAGTTACAATAGACAATAGTTTGTTTAAATAGAGCTGATTTTCATCTCTCCTTTGTTGCAATAGTTATCAATAAAATTTTGGCCTGTGAAATCTATCTTGAGGAAATTACTTTGATAATTGCCTTCACTTCCTTATGAATTTTAACTTTTTAAAATTACTTATACAGTAGATAAGATGCGGGGCGAAGCAATAGACAGTAGGGAGGGTGTTTGCCTTGCATGCTGCAGACCCAGCTTCAATCTCTGGCATCCCTAGGAGTAATTCCTGAGTGTAAAGCCAGGAGTAACTACTGAGCATTGCTGGTGTGACCCAAAAAGCAAAAAAAAAAAAAAAAAAATTCACAAACATACAATACACAAATACATACATAATCATTTTTGATAAGAAAAGATACTTTAGTGAAATATAAAATATACATATATACTAGTGTTCTATTAATTGTGGGGAAATGGTAATGCCACACTAGAACTGAACAATGAATATAGGCAAGGGATATACATGATAATCCATAAATGTAGATAAGGTCTCTTCCCGATTCTTATGTGCTCCCACCTTTTTCCAGAACATCATCCAGAAGTGCAAGAAATGACCACTCCAAAACAGTGATGCTGAATTAAAAACTTCTCTGCACCAATGGCTATTATCCAGAGCAAAGACATCGGTGCATCAGTACAGATGCAGCCGATATTCAGGACCGTCCTTAGTCTAAAGCTTAGAGTGAGCCCTTCATGCCACCATATTTACAAAGTGAACGCTGGAGGCCTGAATGCAGGTAGGAGGTTGTCCAGCATCTGGTGTGATGAGCAGGGCCAGAAAAGAGCAAACTGTAATGGGTGCAGATATGTTGGCCACACAATGAGTGTTAAGGTGTCATTATTATGTGTCTGGGAGGACACAAGTTAATCTCTACACAATCTACTTCCTTTCCATATGCAAAACATGATTCCTAACTTTCCAAGAGTCCTCAACATGTCAATACTTCTGGTATCAGCTCATCTAAAGTCTCCTCTGAATATAATAGCAAACAGATATGAGTGAGATGCTAAATGAAATTTATCAAATATAAAATTCCCTCTAGCTGCTCAGAGGGGTCAGGTTATACCCTTGGCTATATAAAGCTAACCAGACCGGGTGATTAAATGCTGGGGGTGGGGAAAGGGCAGCCTCTTGACACAGTAATACTCAGCCCCACTAGTGCAAAGGTGTCCCGCGCATCCTGCAGTGCTGTAAGTGCTGTGTCGTCTTGATTCTGTAACTGTACCCCAGTGCTTGCACACCCAAGGAATGCGCCCTGATCAGAAATGCTTAATGAATTTAAACACAGACCTGTACCCCTCCCTAAAACTACATCAGCAGATATGCAAATTAATTCAAAATTAATTATCAGACTAAGTTTCAAACCTGACTAAAAATGTTCAGAAGATGCCTCAGAGAAAAATCATTGTGCCCTTAGATTAAGCAATAGTTTCTTAGCTATGATATCAATAACAAAATCTCTAGAAGGAAACTAATGATCAAAATGGCCTATAGCTAAATATATCTGCTCTTTGAAAGATATTGGTAAAAGAATGGAAAAGTAGTCAACAAGCTGGAAAAAAAATATTGACAAAGCCTTTGTCTGGAAAAGGACTTGTATCTAGTACAAGTTAAAATTCTTAAAACCAAACAACAAAGCAATCTTTTTAAAACGTTAAAATATAATTGAATGGATATCAATGGATACATATTGAATGACTAATATGCATTTTAAAGGATATTAATGATAATTGATGATAATAAAAAAGAAAAATAAGACCACACTAAGTTACCAGTAGACATCTATCAATATATATAAAATTAAAATATTTAAAATATAATGTGGGGTCCATAACGATAGTCCAGCAGGTAGGGCATTTGCCTTGCACGCTGTCGACCTGTGCTGGCCTGGGTTCGATCCCCAGCATCCCATATTGTCCCCTGAGCACTGCCAGGAGTGAATGTGAATCCTGAGTGCAGAGCCAGGAGAAACCCCTGAGCATTGCCGGGTGTCCCAAAAAAGCAAAAAAAAAAAAAAAAAAAAAAAAAAATAATAATGTGTTAGTGGAAAACACAGAACTATCATGTAAAAATACAAAAGAGCACAACCACTATGAAAAGAGTTTGGCTTTATAAGATATTAAACACACATCAGGCATATTATTGTTCCCTTTTGCTCCCAAATATTTCCCAGTAAGAAATATCTGTCTATGCAAAGACTGTGCACAGAATATTCAAGGCAAACTTATTCGAAATATTCAAATACTGGAAAAATAGAAATGCTCAACTGTTATAATAAATAACTTTTGGCATATTCACAGCAGCAATGGAAAATGACAAGTATTAGTGAAATTAACAATATGGATACATTTCAAAATAATCGTGCTAAGGGAAATTCGTTAGGAACACTCACAGTCTGTTATTCCATTTACATAAGATTCTGGAATGTGCAAACTAACCTTAGCAACAATAAAAGTGATCATCAATTCTCAGAGAGGGAAATCAAGCAGGTTAGAAGATGAAATTAAGAAATTTCAGAAAGATATATAGATGCTGATTACCTTGATTATGTTAGTCGTTTCATTAGTGTATATGAATGTCAAAATGCATCCAATTTTAAGATTTAACAATTGGTTCTTATTATACATCAGTTATATCTTAAAACTGTTTTCCACTGAAAGGAGATTTAGAGGGGAGTCATGAAACAAATGACTGGTAGAGTTCGTAATGATTTTTAAAGTTTTGTAAAATGGGAAAATTACTGAGACACTTTCAGAAACAGAATAAACATTTCAACTATCTTTACTTTGGGGGCCAGAACAATTGTACTCAGGATAGGTCTTTGCACTGAATTCAGCTGACTGACCCAGGTTCATTCCCCAGCATCCCATATGGCCCCCAAGTATCAGGAGTGATTCCTGAGCTCAGAGCTAGGAATATGCCCTAAGCACTGCTAGGTGTGGCCCTCGAACAGAAATAAATAAAACCAAAAACAATGTCCTTCACATACCATTCTTTTTCATAAAATGTGGTGGAAATGTAAAGTGACCAAGGACGGATCATTCTACTTTGCCAATAGCATAGTCTACCAAAAACAGTTGCCAAAAAGTTTGTTTTACCAAAGAATTTGGAGCCTCTCCAACAACACTAGAAACTTCATTGTGCTAGGAGATCAATGGTAACAAATATGAAGGGAGTAGTGACAGACAACAGGTTCATGTAAATATCACGTATCACTGTCACCGTCTTCCGTTCATCATGGATTTGCTCAAGCGGACACCAGTAACATCTCCATATGTCCTGTCTCATGCTAGTAGAGCCCATGGGCACCTGTTTGCTCCAGGAACATAAAGAGCCTCAAACCATTCCATCAGGTCATGGGAATGAGGTCTATAATTGTTACTGGTATATGGCATATCAAATACGACATGAGTAGCTTGCCAGGCTCTGCCATGTATATATACATAAAAGTATATAAGTGTAATAGTAGAGGAAAGCTGTAAGGGAAAAAGGTGAATTTGGTTGGATAAAAGTATTTTTTTTCTTTGCTTAAATGAAAAGTTTTATAAATGTTTCCTTTTATATTATCTCATAAAATATATTTTTTTAATCATGTTGCTTCAACTCTTTTGTTTTGTTTGGGAGCACATCCAGTAGTGCTGAGGGCTTAGTTACCTGGATCTCTGCTCAGGGTTCATTCCTGGCTGGCTCAGGTGACTGACTGACATCAAAATTGGGTTGCTCAGGATTAAAGAGTTAGGAACATTCAAGGCAAGCTCCTTGTGCCCAGTATTATTATTAGTCTTGTCCACATTATTTCTATTATATTCTAGTGAATTTACTTCAAAAATTATTTTTAATTCAGAGAATTAATATTATATGAACTTACATCAATTAAACATTGTTTACACTGCACTTGTTCACTAGTATAAGAAATTGCCATGAGTATATTACAATAAGTTTTTAAAATCTCAACAAGTGGTGTTAGAATGATTTGTTAATTGCATGACAAAGAATGAAATAGGAACACTGTTTTATACCATGCACAAAAGTTAACACAAATGTATTATTAAGGTCTTAGATATTTGCCTAAAACCATAAAATACACTGAAGGAAAACACAGGGAAAACACTCCAAAATATTGACTTTTGTGATGGATTATAGGATTTGACTAAAAGAAAAAGTAACAACTGGAGTACATATAAGTAAAAAGCTTCTATAGGTAGCTTTATACAGGGTAGGGCACTTGCCTTTCACTTGGTCAAACCTGGGCTCAACCCCAGGCACCCTCTGGTCTCCCAAGTCTGTCAGTAGTGTTCCATGAGCACTGAGATAGGACTAAGTTCTGAGCATTCCCAGATGTGGTTCAAAAACAAAAGCAAAATCAAAAGCTTCTGCGCTATGAAAGAACTAATTATTAATAAATAAGACATCCTACTGAATGGGAGATAATATTTGCACAGTGTATATTTGACAAAGGTCTTATACCAAAGATATAAAAAGTACTCAGGAAACTCAACAATAACAACAAACACCCTCACTTAATAATGAAAAAAGGACTGAACAAATATTTCCCCAAAAAAGACAAGCCAACATCCAATATATACCTGAAAAATGCTAATTGACACTTATTATACAAATGCAAGCCAAATGAAAATGATATTATCTCTAAAGCAGGACTGGCCTATATAAAACACATCAGAAACAGAACATTTTCAGTGGGAGCGTAGAAAAAAATGAACTCTCATACATTGTTAGAATATATTGTGTCCAGCCTCTATGGAAAACAATATGAACTCTCAAAATATTAATAACAGATCTACTGTATGATTCAGCACCACCCCTACCTCCATACATCAAATAACACATAATAATAAAGAGGATACCGTATTTTTATCCTCACCATGTTCATTGTCATGCTATTTATAAGAATTATGATCTGGACATAATCCAACAGTCTGTGGGCAAATGAACATAAAAGATAAAGAACATATGCACACTGGACATTTGACTATACACAGAATGAAATACTACTCAGCTGTAAGAAATGATCAAATATTGTCTTTCTCATCAATACAGATAAAACTGGGGAGTGTTGTGCTAAGTTAAATAAGTTAGGTGGAAGACAGATATTAATTTGTCCCTCATATATGTAATATAGAGAGACAAAATCAAAGAAAATCAAGCCTTAGAACTGACTCTTGAACTGAGGTTAACAGAGAAGAGGGTAGAGAGGACTTTCTGGAGAGCAAATAGTGTTCAGTCTACAGTAGAGGTTCATGGAAAGTTTGGTGATGTGTATTGCAGGTGTGAATGCAGTGCCCAGCTACATTGTCAGGTGGGAACTGGAGACAGGCTTTTCTACACCTAGGGCTTTGCCCTTTTGGGCCTGGATGGTTGATAGTCTGACATAGAAAAAGACTGGGCCCCTTTGAATGAGCCCAGAGCCACAACAGAGCCTGGCAAGCTACCCAGGGTGTATTCAATATGCCAAAAACAGTAACAATAATGGAACTCCCAACAAATGGAGACATTACTGGCGTCTGCTCGAGCAAATCGATGAACAATGGGAAGACAAGTGATACAAGTGATGGGTATGATTACAACCATTTTGAGACTATATAAGATTTCAGTCCCAAAGCATATAGAGTCTCAGGAACAATTATAACAATTATCTCAATTAAAAAAAATTTAATTATCAAAAGTTAAAAATAGAAGTAAGGTAGACTGGAGAGATGGTACAAGGAGTAAGCCTTGCATCACTCTGACTCAGGTTTGATCCCTAGCCTGACATACGATCCCTAAACCCTACCAGTAGTGATCTCAGAGTACATAACCAGGAGTAAGCCTTGAGTACCTCCAGGTGTTGTCCAAAACAAACAAACTGAAATAAAGAGCAGTAAGTCAGAAGAAAAAAGATGATGGAATTATTATGAAGTTACAAGAATTCACCGAGCAGAATGTTGGTCAATATCAATAATTAAAATGCACTCTTAAGGGATCTTGTAATTGTGTTCAAGTGCTAATTTAAATCTACTACATTTAAACAAGGTCTTGGCTCATCCACCAAAAGCAACAGTCTTCTGTATTCTCTTTCCTGCCAATTTATCAAAGTAGCCTATTTATTCTCCCAAGAACTAAGGTAAAAAGGACATGTTTCCTAATGAAAACCATTTGTAACAAGAAACAATCTTTACTTAAGAAGGAAGTGAAAGCTCAATAAAGTAATTAGGAAGCTAAAAATGCTCTTTAAATTACACCTTTGAAGTCTTCGCTTGATATTCTTTGCATCCAAAGTTGGTCATTTATATCCTGGGCATGTGAAATCAATTTCTATCCTCAGGATATACACAAAGGTCCTACTTGTTCATCCGACCCAGGAATTTGCAAGCTTTAACTAACAAAATAAAAGCTAAAATGTTAATCCGATTGCCACTCCACCTGCTACTAGAAAAAAAATCCCAGAAATTGTACCTTTCCCAGTAATAAAACTAGAAATGGTAGTCTGTGATGATTTACTTTGTTTTGTTACTCTCTTAAAGCACATTTGGCAATTAGCAAACAGGAACCCAATAAAATAATGATAAAAGCTGAATCCCAGCTTAAAAGAAAATGTCCATTAGATCTGTAATATAATAAAAGTTTCTTTTATAATGGGATTTGCATTACATTTACTGTGCTTAAAATAAATGATATGCTTAAGATTTGTAGTTGAAATTATTTTAATTGATGTACTTTTAGTTCCCTACTTATCGAGTAAAGTTCTTTGAATATTTTCTTACTAATGAAACAATTTATTAATAAAACAAATCTCACTCTATTGCTTACCACAATTAGAAAAAATACTATTCTATGGAATCTGATAACTCAATAGTGAAAAGTCAAGGAGGGAGTTAATTTTGACCTTTGAATATAGATTTACAAATTCACAATTCATCATAGTCATTATAATTGTTATTCATACTTTAAAAAAAAAAGAGAGTTCTTCTCTGGTGTCAGAAACAGCATGAAGTGATTGGCGCCTCTTCATCTCAGTCAGATAAATGATGTCATACTTGATCTTTTGCGCTTGCACCATCAGGTCCTCAATATATGCTTCCGATGCCAGCATATGTGCATTGAAAGTACAGACAGTCATTTTAGTCCTTCTTCGTTTTGGCAGCCTAGTTTGGCCCCTGAAATTTTATCAGGTACTCCTTGTTCATCCTTCTTAGTGCTTCTGTATTAAGGGCTCTTTCAGGGTCAGGAAGATACACATTTTTATTACTGGTTTTGGCATATTGAATACGCATTAGACAACTTGCCAGGCTCTGCCGTGCAGATGGTATATTCTCAGTAGCTTGCAGGGTTCTCTGAGATGGGTGTGGAAGTAAATTGTGCAGCCGCATAGTGGCCACGGGCAACGGGGAGAGCTGGTATCTGCTCTGCCTGGGGTATCTGCATCTGTGGCTCAAGCATTCCTGGGCTTGAAATACTCTCCCTCTGAAGGGTGGGTCTCTGAAGGGCAAGTCCTTGTAGGCTGGAGATTGGCTTAATCTCTTGCGTGGAAATCTGAAGAGCTGTGGAGTGTGGATTAAGAAGATAACTGCCAGCATGGTGTGGGGGTACCTTTGGGTTCATTGGGATGGTGGACTTGGACCGGAAGTCACTCTTGTGGTCAGTGGAGTGCAGGGGGTTCAACGGGGAGAGCTGCTATCTGCTCTGCCTGGGGTATCTGTCGGAGAAGAACTATTTCTAGGAGCAAGTGACAAAAGAGGCATCACTGGCATCGGTGTCCTTGTCAACTCAACATGCCCTTGAACATTGATGCATTTGAATTCCTAACAAACTGTATCAGACGATTACACTTGAAGAGATGTGGCCCACTGCCAGCAATTCTCTATCTTCGTTGTCTATGCAACAAAACCATTACAAGGTAGATGAAATTGGGAAATTCTACATGGAACTGGAGGAGTTCTATAAAAAAAGATCACACCTTCTACAAGATCATAGATCGGTGATTTTAATGCCAAGATAGGACCAAGAAAATAGGCTGAAGAATTCTACATTGGGACCCATAGCCTAGAATGAAATAAACAAGTAGAGACTATCTGAGTTCATCATGTCCACCAAGACCTTCATGAGTACTCATAGTTCCAGAAGGCTAAAGTGAGATGTTGGATATGGGAATCTCCTGGTGGACAGTACCACAATGTAATTGACCACATCATCTTCAATCAAAGGTTTTGACTGACCGATGTTGCTGTCATCCCAAAATTCCAAACAGGATCGGACCACTGTTTCCTTCATGCAAAATTGTACTTCACACAATGGGGAGAAAAGACTGCAAAGTTTAAGAAGAGAACTCCCAGAATGACCACCAACTGGGAACACTTTGGCACCACTGCGGCAACATGGGAAGACACCATCATTGATGACATCAATGAAGAATACAACCGACTGGTTCAGCACCTCCATGATTATGTGAAGTGTGCCAAGAGAAAAAAACCACAAAAGAACGCCTATCTTCAAAAACTCTCAAGCTCATTCGCCGACGTGACAAGGAGAGAGCCTCAGACGACCAAATGCTAACGTCCAAGCTCGCAAATCAGTGCAGAGAAGCAATAAAGGAAGACCTCAAAGACAGAAGAGCAGAAATACTGGAAGATGCAGCAGAAGCTGGGAAAAGCATTCACATCGCCCGTCTGTCCTTTTGCCAACTATAATACCAAGTTGACTGGCCTCTGACACCCTGATGGATCTATCACATCTTCCAGAAAGGCAATGGAGAAGATTATCCATGATTTCTACTCAGATCTCTTTGATAGCCAAGTACAACTGCCCACAATCCAAATTCCGCAGGATGGATATGTTGTTCTCAACATTCTCCCTTCTGAAATCCAACATGCCATTTTGTCAGTAAAGAAAGGAACAGCACCAGGCTCAGACAAAGTCTGACCGAACCCCCTGAAGAATCTCCCTTCAGTACTCATCAATACACTGCTTGGCTCTTCACATGCTACCTGTCTGAATGCAAGGTGCCCTCCCAATGGAAAAACAGCAGGACAGTTCTACTGTTCAAGAAAGGAGACATGAGCTCCTTTTGACCCAGCCATACCACTCCTGGGAATATACCCTGGGAAGCCAAAAACACTCAGCGGAAACACAATCCGCACTTTTATATTCATAGCAGCACTATTCACAATAGCCAGAACCTGGAAACAAACAGTATGCCTGAGAACTGATGACTTAATAAAGAAACTTGTGGTACATCTACACAATGGAATACTATGCACCTGTTAGGAAAAATGAAGTTATGAAATTTGCCTATAAATGGATGGACATAGAAAGGATCATGTTGAGTGAAATTAGTCAGAAGGAAAGAGAGAGATATAGAATGACTGCATTTATTTGCATGACATAAATCTATCAGGTGGTTTTACCAAAAAGTGGAAATTGCCGCAAAACATGTAGGAGTCAGAAGTTAGGTAAGACAGAGAAAGGAACATGTGTGAATAAATGTCAGAAGGGCTAATACCAAACTAGAACTGAGCATTAAATACAGGCAAAAATGCACACGATGGCTTCTAAGTGTATGTAGTGCAACCCACAATGTGAAAGAGAAAGAAAAGAGAGAGGGAGAGAGAAAAGAGATAAAGAACCTGCCATTTAGGCAGTCTATGGGAGGGGTGAGGAAATTGGGGACATTGGTGGTGGGAAATGGGCACAGGTGGAGGGGGGGGTGCTGGAACACTATGTGACCGAAACCTCTAAACATGAGCAAGGTTGTAATTGTATATCTCATGGTGGTATAATAAAATGTTTGATTATAAAGAAAAAGAAGGGAGACATACACGACATTGGCAACTATCGCCCCATCAGCCTGTTTTCCATCATCTACAAGCTGTTCACTCCAGTCATCCTGAACAGGATTGGCAGAACATTAGATGAAGGACAACCATGCGAAGCAAGCTGGCTTCCGAAAAGGATTCAGCACAATCGACCATATCCACACGGTAACCAAACTCATTGAGGTTTGTAGGGAGTTCAATCTGCCACTCTGTCTCATGTTCATTGATTTAAAGAAAGCCTTTGATTCTGTGGAGGCTGAAGCAGTTATCGAAGCCCTAGCCAAACAGGGTGTTAAAACCCAATACATCAAGATCCTTCGTGGGCTGTATTCCGGATTCACCACCAGGATCTCACCATTGTACAAAGAAGTGATCATTGATGTCAAAAGAGGGGTTCGACAGGCTAATACCATTTCACCAAAACTCTTCAGTGCCACCCTCGAAAACATCATGTGACAATTAAAATGGGAAGGAATGGGAGTGAAGATAGATGGTCGGCAACTACACCACCTCCTGCTTCGCTGAAGACATCGTTCTAATAACACCAAACATTAGCCAAGCGGCCCAAATGCTGGCTGACTTTGACCGAGAATGTGGAAAGATAGGTCTCCAGCTGAATCTCAGCAAAACTATGTTCATGAAAAAATGAACTAGTTCCAGAGGCCCCATTCACTCTCAATGGAACAAGCATCTCTGAATGCAGCAGTTATGTGTACCTAGGTCGAGAAGTCAACATGATGAATGACCTAAAACCTGAGCTGCACAGGAGGAATATAGCGGCATGGTTTGCCTTCAAAAAGCATCGAATAAATAGCTAAAAAACAAAGAACCTCCGTTTCTGGGCACATCTATTTGACTCCACTATTCTCCCTGCATTAACATACACCTCAGAGACCTGGGTCCCTACGAAAGCAGGATGAGAATGCTATTTGGGTCTCCCCAAAGGGGAATCGAAAGTGCTATGCTTGGAATATCACGCCTCACTCAAGTGAGAGAAGGAATCTGGAGTTCCGACCTCGGTCGCTGTTCCAGAGTCAGTGATGCTATCTCCTTTGCCAAGGCATCGAAAATCAGAATGAGCTGGACATGTAATGCGATTTGGAGATGACCGCTGGACTAGAGCCGTTACTGACTGGATCCCCATGGGACGTCAAAAGATCACTTGGGTGCCCACGTACAAGAAGGTCAGACTTCTTCGTCAAGACCCTGAACGACCAGTTTGAGGCTCTTCTGTGGTACATCTACACAATGGAATACTATGCACCTGTTAGGAAAAATGTGATGAAATTTGCCTATATGGATGACATAGAAAGGATTATGTTGGGGTGGAATAGGAAGAGAATAGAAAGACTGCTTTTTTGCATCATCTTCATTTTACCAAAACCTTTTAGTATTCCTAAAACAACCAGATGCCATTGGGCTACACTGGCACGTGATAGGGTCAAATGGAAATGTTACTGGTGCCCGCTCGAGGAAATTGGTGAACAACAGGATGTCTAGTTATCTAGTGTTTTAGTGACTTTAAAATAATTTAACAATAACATTAACTGTGTATTGCTCATTTTCATTGTCTTCCATTCTTGGGAATAAGTTCTACTGTCTTAATATTTTGAATTTGTTATTTCACAAATTTATCAACACATGAACATGAGGAATAATATTCTTATTTATAATCAAAGAATTAAATGAGCACTTAAATTCTCTTCATAGTTCATGATATCCATTAAATCAAATATTGTATATAATATGTGGTCTCTGGCAGTGCTCCTGCAGAGTGACAGTGAAGGCACAATCTGCATGATTTAGTTTCAAACTATATTTTCTATCAGGAGGATTGCACTTGTTCTAGCAAGTTTGCATTTGTGACTCATAATTAAATGTCAAACTTTTAGTATATATTAGAATATATGTGCAGATATATTTAATTTGTTTTATATATTTGGTGCATGAAGCATCTTAAGCTTGTTCAGTGGCTCTGTTATTCTTGTTGTTGTTTTCTATTAATATTTGCTAAACTGGGCCAGTAATTGAGTTTAGACCTGGAAATGCTGCATTGCTCGGAGTCAACTGTACTGGATGCCACTAAGGTCACCTGGCAGTTGTCACTGGTCCTGGCGCCAGAGCAGAGTGAACTGTCATTGCTGTTCAAGCATTTTCTGTACCCCTTAGCTCTTCAGTTCTTTTTTTTAGTAATTTTAAGAATTACACAGATCAGCCAACCTCATGTTGATTCCTGACACCACATATGGTCCCCGGAGCACTGCCAGGAATTATCCCTTGCAGAAAGTCCGTACTAAGTCCTGAACACTGCCAGTGTGTCCTATTACCTACCGCCACACTCCCCTCCAATAAAAAATAAGATATATGGAAGATAACTATAGCTTTGGGGGAAATGTTATCGATTACAATATCCATATGCTAAAACCTATAAATTTAAGCAATCTATCCTAGTGTAAATAATGGAAGAAATCATATTAACAATTCAGACTAAATAAAACCAGCAATGCTACCTTAGAAATCAAAGTTTTTCCCTGTTAACACAAGGAATGTAAGTAACCAACATTTTGAACATTACAGACCAGTAGTAAAAGTAATTTTAAATGAATATATTTAATAAAAACCACTAAGGGAACTATAAGTTCCTTAAGGTACAGAGATCAATTCCTTTTCATTTAATTGACCAAAAGTTAAGGCATTTTCTTTATTTCATCAGTGACCCCAATTTATTTTACAGAGGTAATATCAAATTCTTTTAATTATACTATTTATTCATCTTTCCCAAGACACCATTGCCTAAAGAGGTGAGAGGAAAAGAACTAGCAATTTAATTCGGAGGGACTTTGGGGAAATTCTTCACAGAATGATTGTTGTTACGAGGATTTTAGCATCTACTGTGAATATTCACTTCTAAACTCTGTCTAAAGGTTTGAAGACAGAAGGTAGGAACATGCAGAGATTTTACTTGAAGGAATTATAGCACATTGGAATAAGAGAACAAGAATTTATTAGTTGGGTAAATGATAAAATAATACCCTAGATTAATTAACTAAAGTATTTTATAAACTATTAAAGATGATGTTAAGTTAGTAAAGAAGCTATAGTTAAAAATTGTCTATGTACTGTCAAAGACAAGAGAAAAGCCGATCTCTCCCTGATGTGGTTCATCAGTAAATGCATGAGATGAGAGCCTACTACTGAGAGTATACCATCTACATGGCAGAGCCTGGCAAGCTAACCATGTCGCATTTTGATATGCCAAAAAGCCAGTAACAATTATAGACCTCATTCCCTTGCCCTGAAGGAGTAGTTTGAGGCTCTTCGTGTTCCTGGAGTGAGCAGATGTCCTTGGGCTACACTAGCATGTGATAGGATGTATGGAGATGTAACTGGTGCCCGCTCCAGCAAATCAATGAACAACAAGAAGACAAGTGATACAAGTGATAGGTACTGCCATCCTCTGTCTGTTGAGTCCCCTATGTTTCCTCTTAGTACACCCTTATTTCAAGGATTCAAATGGTAATAAAATGATGAAATTATAGAATTTTAAATATTTTCCACAAAATATTTAGTTGCAATTTCCATAGATTAAATTTCCTATAAAGTTATTGAGGAAGAAATTTTCCAGAGATAACCAATTGCTGATTTTTATGAATCACCCATTTGGGGAAAACCAACATATCATGTTAAAATGGATTAAGACAAATTAATTGAAACAGTATAACAATAATCTGCTTCATTACACTCCTTTCTATTAAGAAAGAATATATCATTTTTAATCCATCTATTAGTATAAGGATACTCTCCCATATGCCAAAAATGGAAAAGAGTAATTGCATCACAGGTTGATTTACTATTGAAAGTTGTGGGTTGAAGTTTGATTTTTGCTGTTATAGAAAGGCTTTTGGCCAACTTAGGATACTTTGTTTATTTATTTTTCTTAAGGTCTTTAAATCTATACTACAATGCTTTATCTTTTACTCTAACATATTAGGGAACATGACACATTCATTTTTTATAGAATGCTTATTGAACTTTAAAATTAGAAATTAGGAGTTGGAAAAATACCACAAAGGGAAAGATGCTTTCTTGCATGCAATAGACGCTGGTTTCATCCTTGGAACTGCATACGTTTCCTGGCACTACATAAGTAAGTTAACTGATCACCTCCAACTATGGTCCCCCAACGAACAAACATGCTATGATGATTTAGTATATTGCCCTGAATAGGCTATGATTTCCAATGTTTAAATATTGTTCCAAATTTTATGGCATTTGAATTTTAATTACTTCCCTTTGAATAAAGAAAAATTACCTGTGTGTGTGTGTGGGTGGACCTTTCCCATAGAGTCACCCATAGCAAAGTGCCCAGAGATCTGTTCACTTCTACAGAAAACATATTCTTCAATCACATGAAGATTCCCTCCAAGACTACGTGAAAGAGAGTAAAGGCTTAGTTTTTGTGGTTTGTTTAAATAATGGAGCCAATTGTTACTTGCCATGTTCTCTTAAGAGAGATACTAAGTAATGAGCAGAAATATCAAATCTATCAGAGATATAAGGGCACAGCCCATGGTTCCTATCTATGTGAATCAAGAGAAATGTTCTAATAGATTCATCAGTGTTTTGTTGCTAAAAAAATAATTTGCTGGAAAGAATGATAAACATAGCTATTTGTGTTAACCAAGTATTAGGGTGTTTGCAGCAATTATTCATAATCTATAAATGCCCTTCATCATTAAAAGGCATTAAACAACCATTTAGGAAAAGTAACAGCCAACTAAACTTAATTGCCTTTGTTATCAATCACCCTAGTGCTATCCTAATTCATTTAATGCAACTGTAATAGTAGTAGTAGGGTGATGTAGGGGCTTAGTAAAACAGGGTACCAATATAACATTAAAATAAATCTCATTAATGCTGAGGCCCAATAGCTAGTCATAGAGACAAAAGTTGAAAGTAACATTATTACCATCACTTGAGGCCAGTATGAACACTTATGGCCAGTTGGCATATACTAGGCTCAGCCCATCCTCTAGAAAAAGGATCCTTCTTATTTCATAAATAGCCTGTACTTCCTGCATCTTGGACTTCAACTATTCACAGTATATGAAAGTTCAGAGTATTAAAACCACCAACACAGCATTTCACAAAATACCATCTAAGACCAAGAGACTCATTGTAGAAAGCAAAAATTGTGCTGAATAAAGTTGACAGTCACAGAAGATATTTTCAAAGGCTATTGCAACAGGGAAAGGAAGTCAACACTCACTCTGAAGTCAATTCTGCTGAAATGAAAAACAGGATGATTTTTAAGTGCTGGGGGTGAACTGTGGGGAAAGAACTGGAAATGGATAGAGAGGAGTGTCTCTGGGGTGCATTGAACACACGCAGTTATTTCTTCTTTTGCAATTTTCCCCCCAGTAATTAGCCACCTGTGTTCCTAATTGGATCTACTGGAACTAGGATGGTTCATGCTCTCCTATAGGGTCTGGAAAATGGAGGCCCTATTTTCCTTGATAATTAAGCTTCAATGGAAGTACTCCAGGCATTTAACAAAGATTTTACCTCAGTTATAAAACCATCAAGAGGCATTTTCAAACATGGTCAGTGATTCAGATAAAGCATTTGTAATCACACCTTTTTCTAATGCAAATGCTCCAAGTAAAGGTGAACAGGCTTTAGAGCCTCTTTCAGTTTTAACTTAAAAAGTTTGGTGAAGCTACCTTGATCATCACCACTTTATGGTAAAAGAGCGCGCTCAGGCCTAAGAATTCAGGACTGCTTTCAAATAAACTGACAATAGATAGATCAGTAGAATGACATTTTGACAGCACCCTTAAAGTATAGAAATGGAGTTAAGACACTCCAAGCCTAGGAACTATGCTGTAGGATGCAATAGACTATCCAAATCAATAAACATTTTATGACTTTGCATTCCCCAACAGATTGGCCCAAGAATCAAAAAGCAGGAAAAAGAAAGTGTATCATTCTTTGGGACTCACCTCCAGAGTTTGCTACTACAAATTAAACTCTGAGCCTACAGATCATAATTCTAAAAAGAAAAAAAATCTGCAAGGGCACAAGACCATTTGTACTCAACGTCCAAATCTAGCTATCTGCTGCCCAGTCACTTTAGGTTTCTCAAGCCGGGAAGAGCTATAGGTTCCTAGCAAATGAAACAGCCAATTATGTGTATTTCTTCACAACAGATAATTTAGTATTAGCAGCTTGAGGTTAGTCAGTACTAGTACATGGAAGTTGCAAAAGCTGAAAAATCAAAGTTCCCTAGTCCTATCTCAAGAGCTGGCTATTAAACATATGTCAGCACAGAACTGACAGCAGCTGAGAAAGGAGTCTCCAGGTCCAGCAGGAGTGACTGACCTTACTGGTCAGAAAATAGTAGGTATTTTATTAGCATTAGCCTCTTTGAACTCAAAGGACATTGGCCTAGAGTAAGGGCTACTGCAATCTCCCTAATCACTTCCATATGTCAAAGAACTAGTCATTACTCCCACACA
>JAJIBD010038488.1:0-24317 GCA_021461705.1 Cryptotis parvus
CATTTATAATGTTTATCAACTGGGACAGAACTAGGGGCGAAGTAAGAGACCCAGACCACAACTTCTGGTGGCGTACAGGGAGGCACTGGGTAGTGCTCTACCCCCAGCAGGCTTCAGGCTGGAACCCGAGTAGCTACCGTTCCTGCAGAAAACTGATGATGTAAATGCCTGAGACCAGACACTAGGCTGCCAATGAGCACACGACAATTGTTGCTTACCCATCTGCTGTGTTTGGGTTTTGTTTGTATTCTGGAGGATAAGGGGGTGCCACCTGGCAATGCTCAGGACTTATTATTCCAGAATAACTCTAGGCTAAGGGATCACGCTCCTGGTGACATTTGGGAATCACGTAAAGGATTAGCTGGGGTTGCACCTGGGCCAGCCACAGGAAGATGAACACTACTGTGTTACCCATTGAACTGCTCTTTTATCTCTCACGTTCTCAAATCATCCTCTATATAAAAATGTACCAGGGTCTGGGAGATAGATAGTACAGGGGTTCAGTGCTTGCCTTTCATGCTACTGACACTAGTTTGACCTCTGACACTGCATATGGTCCCTAAATTCTATATTCCCAGTACCCAAGGTTAAAGAAACAATATATAACAGAGAAGAGGAGTGATATAGTACACTTACATGAATTTTTTTTTGATGTATTAGTCACCACAGGTAAGTGTGGAAGCAGCTGAAATATCCATCTGTGGATGACTGGATGAAGAGCGTGTCCATAATTGTGTACAGAAATAGGAGCCGACATTCAGTCTTAAAAGAAATACCATCATAGAGAACTCACAACATGGATGAGCTTTGGCATGTTATGCACATGCAAGATAAGACAGTCAAAAGTATTGAATGATTCCATGGGCTGAGGAATCAAAGGAATCAAGCTCAGAGAGAAATACAAAGTGGAATGGGATGGGGGAGCGGAGGAAGTGGGGCTGTCATTCAGTGAGTTTCAGGACAGGGTTTCCAGTCACACAAGATGAAAGAGGTCGAGAGACCCTCTGAGCACCAAATCAACAATGCTGCACTGGGGCTGGAGCCGTAGTCCAGAGGTAGGAGCATTGGCCGTGCATGCGACCAACTTGATTTAATTACTGGCATTCTTGCTGGTCCCGGGAGTGTCCATGCCACGAGGAACCCGAGGCATCACTGGAGTATGGCCCAAAACAAAGCAAACCCCCAAACAAGTACTTTCACGCTGTACATACAATGGTAAGTAGTGAGATTGGTGGTAGGTTGTTGGCTTTTATTTTTAATGACAATAAAAAATAATAAGTGGAAGGGTGCAATTAGCGCGCTTTTACTTGGGGCGTTCCACCATCATCTCCCATGAGGGAAAGAAAGAAACCAAGAACATTTCAACTTGATGTGCTTGTAAATGATGATGCAGCAGCGCTACTTTTGTGCGAAGTGGGGCCCCATGTCCCCAGGGGATCAGGGACCCCATGTACTATAAGCACACTGAAGTGCTGGACTTGCACTCTCCCCCTTTATAGTGAACTTCAGCAAATCAAACATCCCTTCTAAAGTTAGTGTAGAAAACTGAACCAAGTTCCAATAATATGTCTAATTTTTTATCAGCTGCATTGATGAGCGATTTCCTTAGCAACTGATTCCAAAGAAAAAGTTTGGAAACCATAGAGTAAGCAAATTTTTATTACGTCTTGAAAAGACTAAAGCATGTGGCACCTACAGATTTGTACAAAATACATAGGAAGATTATGGGTTCATCAAAAATACATACAATCAAAAAGATTAGCCTGATCCCAATGAGGGTTATTATGAATTATTTAATAGCCTCATTTTCAGTTTTTAAAATATCTTATCAGTAGTTTTATGGATTTTTAAAAAGAATGTATTGGTATTGGGGTTCTTCGCTAAAATTAAAACATGTCAGGCTTTACAGCTAAAATGTAGAAAAATAAAACTCTTAGGCAAAGTATAGTCTCCGTAAACTGAGACTGGAGGGCTGGAGAGGGAAAGTGCAGTGGGCTGGGTTGTTCCCCAGCATCCCACATGGTCCCCTAAACCTACCACCGGAGGATCTCTGAGCACAGAGCCTGGAGAGAAGGGAGTAAGCCACTGAGCACTACCTGGCTGTAGCTTCGTAGAACATAACAAATGTCAAAATTTTGTCAGATACTATTCACTGTGAGTACTGTTTAGTCCATCCCAGACTGATGGGTTTAGCGATTGATGGGGCTTGCTCCCATCTCACACAAAGTTACTGTCTGTGGGTCCCTTTCTCCCCACACACACCAACACCTGCTGCTGAGACTGGACTTGAGGCATGAAACTGGCTGCCAGGCGGACTGCCGCTTTCTTGCTTTGACACTGCAAGATGGACTCCCAGCCGCAAGTGGCCGTGAGCAGACCAAGGGTACTTTCTACCTTTGGCACTGGAGAGCTGCAGATCTGCGAGTTATGCTGTTGTCTTTTTTCTATTTACTTGGGGCATGGATGGGCACGCAGTTGTGAATACAAAATGCAATGCAGTCTTTTTGGACTGAAGTGTTCAATGGGTCAAACAAGAAGAGAATGAAGTCACTGCTGCTACTTTGGAGCAAGGTGGTGGCAGGGGAAGGGATCTCTGGCCACTCGCTGACCTGACTGAAGGTCATCTTTGCCTCAGTTGTTGGCCCTGGAGGAAGTGACTATAGCAGCTTCCTCGTCTGTGGAAAGGAGACGATGCTCTATAGCCCAGAACACTTGCAGCGCCAGGCCCTTTCCCTGCCTTCGGATCCCAGTGGAAACACTATTTTGAGCTGCAGCTCAGCAAACAACCTGCCTGAGAAGGGAAGCCCAGAAGAAAGCAAGTAGTCTCCTGCGGCAGTATTGGTAGGCACACCGTCAAGCTTCCTTCTAGGGAATTCTAAAAAAATAACAAAGAAATAAAAAGCTAAAATAATACTGACCACTAAGACTACCTTAGGGCTGAACGAAAGAACCTAAGGGATAATTCCTATATTATTAGGAAAAGTCCACAAAAAGGCTCGCCCAGTCTGCAAACACCTGGGACCTTTTTTAGGATACCCCCATGACTCAGCGTGTCTCTGAACATGATACTAAATGGCTAACACACTCATACACACACACACACACACACACAACGAAGACATGTCTAAGATTTTCCCATTTATTTATTTATTTATTTATTTATTCATTCATTTATTTATTTATTTTTTGCTTTTTGTGCTTCACGCCCCGACGAATGCTCAGGGATTTCTCCAGGCTTGCACCAGAAATTTACTCCTGGCGGGTGCTCAGGGGGAGCATATGGGATGCCGGGGATCAAGCTTCCGGCATGCAAGGCAAACGCCCCTACCCGCTGGGCTATCGCCTCGAGCCCCCATTTCCTAAGATTTTAAAGCCAGGACTTAAGAATTTAAGTCCTTGAGGAGATAAGGAGAACCTGCCATTTGCGGATGTGGGAGGGGAGGGAATGGGGACATGGTGTGGTGGCTGAGGGGCACTGAGTGGGCGGGGTGCTGGAACACCATGTGACCAAACCCCAAGCGTGAACAACGTTGTAATTGTATATCTCACGGTGGTCTAATAAAATGTTAAAAAAAAAAAATTTAAGTCCCTTAAAACAGGAGCAATAATACTATGAATAAGGCACTCATCCCTTACACAGCTGACCTAGGTTCCCACCCTCGTCATCCCATATATGGTCTCAGAGTATACTCAGGAGTGATCTCCTGAGAAAAAGCCAGGGAGTAACCCCACTAATGTTTGTTGTCCTCCACACCAAAAAAAAAAAAAAAAAAAGAAGAAGGAAAATTGAGGCCATAGGAAAAATCTAGACTTAGGGACCAGAGTGATAGGGCTTAAAAGTCTTGCACTTCTCAAAAAGAAAATTGCTACATGACACAGGTAGGGATTATAAGCCCTTGGTATGGCGGCAGATCAGGGTTCTCGAATCTGCTTGGCATCCCACATAACTTTGAACACTAGTCAGAATCCTGAGTGCAGAGCCAGGAGTAACCCTGGAGCAATGCTGGATGTGACCCAAAAAAGCACAAAAAAGAAAAAAAAAAGATACAGACTTGAGTCAAAGCATCTTTGATAGATCTTTGCTGTCTGGAGATGTGTCTCTGGAAAGGGAGTAGACTATGAAGATACCTCAGAAGAACTCTTCAAATGCAGTTTGACCAGGGGTAGTACCTGTTCAATGGATGAAGCACAACTTTATAATAATGCCATGGAACTATTTAATGGATTCCTTGTAACCATCCCAGGGGGCGGCACAGAGCCGACCCAGCTGGCCAAGAACTCATGAATGAGTTAAGCCTCTATATATTACACGATAGTCCCAGTGCTACCAAGGAGTCTCTTCCCTAAAGGAGGCTGGTTTTCTGATTGCAAAGTGGGGCTAACTGGGGGGTGGGGCCAGTGGTGAGAACTCAGAGCAACAATATAAAGGCAAGAAGTGCAGGTTCAGCACTTGGAATTTGGCGTACATCCTGGGTTGGCCTCATCCTTGAGCCCATGCAGGTACAGGAACTGAGCTCTCCTAGGAGAGGGCTTGAACTGAGGTTCAAATTCCTTGGAATACCCTGTGTCCCAGCTACGCGTGGTGTCGGGCCGCAGATCTAAACGGAGGACGATCAGATTCTATGAGTTGTCTCTGGGGCGCAAGGTGTAAACTTCTGTATCCATTTCATTTCATGTATTTTCAGATGTATTTTATTAGGGCGAGAAGAGAGAATTCCCTGGTTTTGGTGGAATCTATTAAATTATACAGGTTCTGTGGAAATGAAAATAATAATGACAACAAGAATCACACGTTTTAAAAAGCTAGATATGGCAGTGATATATGATAGATTTCTAGAGAGGGTAGGGGGAGGAGAACCAAAGTAGAATATGTCACCACTACCACAAAACAAAACAGAGGGAAGAACTCATAAAAAGCAACTTGTGTTTTGGAGTTGTGCTTGCTTTTGTACCAAAAGCAAACGCTTCCAAGAACCTCAGCACACAGTGAAAGTTCTTCCTAGTCCAGAGCACCTCCAGGCTTAGCCTACTCCCACCCCCAAATCTCTGCTGCTGGAGACTCTTCTGTTGCAGCCCGGTTTGCTTGCTGTCTCACACATGCCAGGAGAAAGCTTGTGTGTTAGTGTTGGCTAGGCACAAATTATCTCTGCCCCCGCCACAACACAAACACAGCAGCTGAGGATGGGGAAGGCACTCCCATTCTCGAGGAGGAGGAAGGCAGGGGCAGTTTTCTGAGAACACAAAGGCAATGAACTTTTAGGGTACGAAGCAAAAAAACTTGCCTGGGTTTAACGCTATGGGAAAACTCTTTTACCACACGCTCTCCTTTTTGCTGACTGGGTCTGGCCATGTGCACATGTATCATTAGCAAGAAAGTGTGTGAAGCACGGCACTCAAGGTGCTAGACCCAAAGGCCCCTTGATGAGGAAAACGAACTGTGTTCAACACCCTGGCTCCAGTTATCTGATATGAGGGAATCTGGCGACTCCGGAGAAAAGGGGGCCTGGTGGGTAGAGGGGACAAAAGAAAGATGGAGTGGGTGAAGGGGAGTGAGGGGGTAGTTTCTCCCACCTCCAGCTCCCCGACTCTTGTTAACCCTGACGTCCATTATGGACTCTGGCAAGAGACTGGAGCCAATGGGAACCTAAGCTGTGTTTAAATCCCCACTTTGTTGCTGAAACTCAGCCGCTGTGGCCATCCCAATGTCCTGACATTCTTGTGCTTATGGGCCCTATTCAGTCTGGAGGAGGCACAGAAGAGAGTGGGAGGGAAGGAGAGGGGAGCCAGGGCAGACGTTTAACAAGGATCACTTTAACAGAAACTACTGAGTAATCGCCTGGGCCAAGAATAACATCAGCTCAGTGTCGGCAATTAGAATCGGTCTTGGGGGGCCCCTGCCCTGCCAGCCCTCCTCACAGACCCCGAAGAAGAGCTACTCATGCTGATGTCATTGCTTAATCACTGTGGCCGAGAGTCCCCAACTCAGCTCAAAGAGAGGTTTCTGAACTTCTCTCATTTAAGGGGGCAGACAGGAAGCCACAAGGACGACAGATGGATTCACTTCACCGTTCTTGCTTCACGGCTGTCTCTCTCTCTCTGCAACCATCAGAAGTGAATCTTAAGTATCAGCGATACATAACCTCATGCTTAGATATATGAATGCAGTTGGAGTAGGGCTTGACCCACAGTGAGTCCAAGTACTCGCTATCACTACTGAGATGAAGCGGAGGGATCTGGCCTCTTCTCTCTTGTTCACCATAAAACTTGAATTCTGGGGAGTGACTGCTGAGCAAAATGTACCCTGATAAGAAGAAGAAAGGTGAAGCAAGGAGGTTTTCAAGTTCTGAAAATGGATTTATAAGGAGGCAGTGGTCGGCCGCAAAGTTCCTATAAAAAATGATTTGTCTGAAGTTCTACTGGCTGAGTTTGAACTTGCCAGATCTCCCTTCCAAAGGCCAGAGAACAGCTAAGATCATTTCTCATCTCGTTCCCACTCCAGCAGAGAACACTAGCCTCACCTGGGAAATGGATAGGAAGTGGAGATTCCAGATCCCAGCCAAGACTCCTGAGTCAGAAAAGGAAGTGCAGAGGCAACTGGCACTTAGACAGGCCTCCACCAGTTCATCTGCTCAAAACTGGGGCCTGCAAATCCAGCCTGCCCCCCTAGTTTTCAGAAAGACCCACCAGCTTATCCCCCATATTGTCTGTGGCGACCTTTATTCTAGAGGCTGCCGCCGGGACCCTCTGGTCTGCACAATCTCAAGCGTTTGCCACCCAGTCATTTACAGAGCAAAGCTGCCCGCTGCCAACAGCGGCTTAGACTCATGTTTTTTTTTTTTCAATTTTTTTCAATTGTTGATTAGACCCAACAGCATGTTTGAATTGATGCTAGTTTGAGCTATGACTTGTTTTCTCAAGATCCTGGTGTAGGGACCAAATCACACGGATTCCCTGGACGTGTGTCCGGGAAAGCTGTCAGTGGATCTGGGTTACTTTTCCACCTATGAGCCTATTACAGAATCAATCTTGTAGGAGAGGAGGTGGTTTCCTCCCACTCCAGCTACTCGATTCTGTTAACCCTGAAGTCTATTATAGGTTTTGGGAGGAGTCTGGAACCGGTGGGAAATTAAGCTGTGTTTAAACCCCACTTTGTTGTTCAAAGAAACTAGAGTAGTTCTGCTGTGGGCACTAAACAGGAAAGTCTGAGCAGTGTTAGATTTAGATGAAGAGTCAGGCTTCCCTGAGCGAGTGGCAAGAGATGCCCATGTCCAAAAGTCTCTTCTGATCAGAGCTGGCCTCCTTGAGGTGAACCTTCAGAGAGCTGCGTGTTTAAGCGCGGAAAAGGCCAGAGAACGTCCTCTCTGCAAAGAGCGCCACGTCATCTTGCCCATCTTTTCCCCACCGGATTATCAGATATCGTGATGAAAGACACCGTTCATATATGTAATTACTGCAAAGAGCTCATGCCAGGAGGTCACATGCCAAAATCACACTGCCCCTTTTAATGTCCTTTTCCTCAAAGAAGTTCTCGTTTATAGATACCTGCTAAGGTAATTTAGATTTCCAATGAGCCAGAATTGGTGGTTGGAATAATGCCGACCTACACCTCAGAAAACTGAGTCCACAGCACGGGAGCTTGATCAGAGAAACCGTCCATGAGAAGGGTCTGCTGAGGGACAGAAACAGTCCATCAGAGCCAAAGCACCGCTTGGCACCTGAGGGCGAAGCACAACGGTCGGGTCTGAAGCCAGCAGCAGCGCTCATTTTCTAGCAGGGTTTTGCTTTTCTTGTAGACTGATAAAATTCTTCTGGAAGAAAGTGCTCTAACTTACGAATGATTAGTTAGTGTCTTATTTTCTGTTTTGTTGTAAGCGCTTCAATCTAATGGGATTGAGGTTTTTCGTTTTGTTTTGTTTTTAGCTATCCCCGCAGCCTCAGAACTTCAGCCTTACTCGTTTTGCATCAACCATGGATTGAAATAGGGGAAGAAATGAAATGATGCTATACACATATATAAAATTATGATGAATGAGTGTCTGCTCCCTGTCCAGAAGACAGAGATAACTCCACTTCTTGGGAGTTCTGCACCCTCCCTAAGACAGATATTCTGACAGATTCCAAAAAAAGATTCTTCCATATACTTCATCTCAGTGAAACTAAACCAGCATAATCGTCCAGTGAAAAGAGTTCACACAAGAACAGCAATACCGGTCGGACCTGGTGGCCCTGCGGCGGGCTGCCCACGGGCAGCACAGGGAGCCTCACGGAAGGCTGGGGAGGCTGGCGCCTCGCTAGGCCCGCGCCTAGCTGACCATGGAACCCCGAGGAGGGCAGATGGGGTTTAGGGGAGTGGGCCGTCGCCTCTGAGGGGTCCCGGAAGCAGCCAGATGTGACTCGCCCACCACACTAGCCACCATGTTTTGCTGTCCGGACGCTGCGAAGCGGCCTCAGACCAGATCAACAGAGCAAAAGCCAGTTCGAGCCCAGGTAGGCGGCTCCAAGAGGCGGAATCACCGGGAAGTCGTCAGTGAGGCGTGGTCGTCCCTTCCCCCTCCCATCTTGTCGGACCTGGTGGCCCTGCCGGTGAGCTGCCCACGGCCAGCCTAGGGCCTCCACGGGAGGCTGGGGAGGCTGGCGCTCGGCCTGCGCCGGGCCTAGCTGACCATGGAACCCGAGGAGGGCAGATGGGTTTTGGGAGTGGGCCGTCACCCTCTGAGGGGTCCCGGAAGCAGCCAGATGTGACTCCGCCCCACCACACTAGCCACCATGTTTGCTGTCCGACGCTGCGAAAGCGGCCTCAGACCAGATCCAACAGAGCAAAAGCCAGTTCCGAGCCCAGGTAGGCGGCTCCAAGAGGCGGGAATCACCGGGAGGGTCGTCAGTGGAGGCGTGGTAGTCCCTTCCCCTCCATCTTGTCGGACCTGGTGGCCCTGCCCGCCGAGCTGCCCACGGGCCAGCACAGGGCCTCACGGAAGGCTGGGGAGGCTGGCGCTCGGCCTGCGCCGGGCCTAGCTGACCATGGAAACCCGAGGAGGGCAGATGGGTTTTGGGAGTGGGCCCGTCGCCTCTGAGGGGTCCCGGAAGCAGCCAGATGTGACTGCGCCCACCACACTAGCCACCATGTTTGCTGTCCGGACGCTGCGAAACGGCCTCAGACCAGATCAACAGAGCAAAAGCCAGTTCGAGCCCAGGTAGGCGGCTCCAAGAGGCGGGAATCACCGGGAAGTCGTCAGTGGAGGCGTGGTCGTCCCTTCCCCCTCCATCTTGTCGGACCTGGTGGCCCTGCCGGCGGAGCTGCCCACGGGCCAGCACAGGGCCTCCACGGAAGGCTAGGGAGGCTGGCGCTCGGCCTGCGCCGGGCCTAGCTGACCATGGAACCCGAGGAGGGGCAGATGGGTTTTGGGAGTGGGCCCGTCGCCTCTGAGGGGTCCCGGAAGCAGCCAGATGTGACTCGCCCACCACACTAGCCACCATGTTTGCTGTCGGGCGCTGCGAAGCGGCCTCAGACCAGATCCAACAGAGCAAAGCCAGTTCGAGCCCAGGTCGTGCGGCCGCTTGCCGCGCGCGGTCCACTAAAATAGTGAAACAGTAATGTCTTTTAATGCATTGCAGTCAACGAAGAGCAGGAAAGTTTGTTGGGAAGGAGATATAAAGAGGAAAGAAATGACATACAGAACTCGCCAAGTGGTTGAGAGTGCGGGAGGCGGGGAGGGAGGTGGGGGTCATTGGTGATGGGAGATGGGTTTTGGGCGGAGGGTGCGTGTTGGAACACTGTAGAACCAAAAGCTCTACCTAGCATCTTTCAATAAAAAAAAAAGGTGGAATCTTCCACAAACATGTGGGAATCAGTGGTTGGGTAGGACAGAGAGAGAACAGTGTGCTAATATTTGTCCAAAAATGATAATACCAGTCTAGAACTGAGCATTGAATATAGGGAAAAAAGATATACATGATGATCTCTGAATGTATGTATTCCAATCCACAATGTGTAAGAGAAGAGATAAAGGAATTTACCATAGGCGGGCTGGGGGGGAGGGGGAGGGAAGTGGGGACATTGGTGTTGGGAAATGAGGCACTGGTGGAGGGATGGGTGCTGGAACACTGTACGCGGAAACCCAAACATGAACATCTTTGTAATTGTATATCACATGGCGGTGTAATAAAATATTTAAAAAAAAAAAACAGCAATACCCTGAGTTTTCAAAAGAATGTGAGTTGCTGGAAGCTCAGAAGAATGAAAGACGTACAAATGACACCATTTCTGAAAGGGAATATCAAAACTGTCTTCTCCCCCGCCCCTCCCAAACTTTCAATGACCTGTAGCTTCTTTTTTTCCCATCATCCACCATCTCAAGGGATGAAAAACACTAAAAAGGGCCCAATGGGAGTAATTTTTAGAGCCCTAGATTACACTTGCATAAGAGAGACAAAACTTTACAGGAGACCTCCACATCCAGCATCAAGTTAAGTTGACATCCTCAAGTATTCTGATGATGGGGAAGAGTTCAGAAGTTGAAAAGGTTTGGGCCAGGGATGTGGCTCAAGAGTAGAACACACCCCTGCGTGAAACCTGGGTTCAGTCCCTGGCAAAACACACACACACACACACACACACACACACACACACACACACACACACACACACTACACACCACGCACCACAGAATTCATTCAGACTTCTGAAAAAAAATCTAAGATTATATTTATATCTGTAGATGTAAAAATGAAATTGGGCTTAAAAGTTTTCACTTCTCAAAAAGGAAATTGCTACATGACAGAGCAGCATGATAATTAATATGAGATACTAGCAGCTGGAGCGATAGTCAAGTAGGTAGGAGTCTGCCTTGCACATGGCCGGCCCGAGTTCAATCCCTGGCATCCCTGAGCATCATCAGGAGTAATTCCTGGAGTGCAGAGGCAGGAGTAACCCCTGAGCATTGCTAGGTGTGGTTCCAAACCAAAATGAATAAGTCTACAAAGAAAATGAGATTAGAAATGTATAGTGCTTCTTGGTTAAACACAGTGGGTGGGAGGCAAATGGAGGCTTGGGGCATTGGTGGAGGGAAGGGGTGCTGGTGAAGGGATGGGTGTTGAAACACTGTGCACCTGAAACCCAATCGTGAAGAACTTTGTAAATTCCTGGTGACTAAATAAAAATAAGTAAATAAATAAAATGAGATTCTAGAGTCCATACTTTCCAGAAAAAGACATTTGGATTTTTCTACAATGAAGATGACCTAGAGGGCTGGAGAGAGAGAGACGCAGGAGGAAGCCTCTGTCCTTGAATGTGGCTGCTTCCAGCCAATGACCCTGGCGTGAATCTCCAGCACTGCACGGGGTTCCCTGAGCACTGCCAGGGTCGCTCCGAGTCAGGAGCAGCCTCCGAGCACTGTCTTGTGTAGCCCCACCCCCTAAAACCAATCAATAACAAATGATGCTAAAAATCTAGTACAAACACCTGCACTAAGAATTGCTTATTAGAGTGAGGTAATACACAGCATAAGCAATCACAGTCAGAGATGACCAGGTGATGGCGATACTGAAGCAATGTCTGTGGATGGCAGTTGAAAAGGTGAGTAAACGAGAGGGGTCTACAGATTCTTGTTTTATTTAGGGGCGGACGGGGGGAATTTTCAGGAAATGTTGCCTTGGCCACGGAGTCAATACTCAGTCATACAAACCAATGAACACGACCATGAGCCATATTTTGACAAGAGCATGATGAGAAACAAGCTCATGAGGGAAACTCAGAGCTGGAGAGAGGCAGCCACCAGAATGTGCAGGTGACCTCTTCGAGGCCTGACTTTCGTGAGGTTGTTCTCCGTAGTTATGGCTGTGCTATACCCACATGGATGGTTCCCTCTTGTAGACGCTCAGGAGTTTCCGTCATTCTTAGAGATACCCAGGAGGGAATTAATATTTTGAGAGCATAAATTCAAGGACAGCAAAAGATTTTATAGTCTGTGGTCACTGTTTTATAGATCACTGTTTGAATCAGTGCCAAACCCACGGGAGGCACTCAAACATTTGTTAGATGAGTTGCCGCCTAACAAATGGCCCAATGACCTGGCTTCCTAGCTAACGGCCATTTCCTATGTGAAGAGCTTGAAAAATGTTCCTAGAAAATCTTGATGATGGAAGACTAGTTTTTTAGGGGTTGTGCAGCACACCAAGATGCTCAGTACTTATTCCTGGTGGGCTCTGGGGACCATATGGGGTTCTGAGAATCAAGCTGGTAGGTCAGCTGCATGCAAGGCAAACTCCTTACCCGCTGTACTACCTCTCTGGCCCAATAATGGAGTGCTTATATCTGCCAACTCTGGTGATACAGAGTGGTATATTTAGAAAAAGACATTCTTAAAAGGTACCTTTTAGGACCTGGGAATTAGACCCACATGGAGGTTACTGAACTGTTTGTTCGTACAATATAAAGGCAAATACTACAGGAGGGGAGTACTGGGAAGAAATATTCAGACAAAAGAATGTCAAAACTAGTTCAATCTCATCTTTCAGCAAGGCCACCATTATGGAACACTGTTTGGAACATAGCCCTAGTTCCCTAAGCTGAATCTAGATTCCCAATAAACTGAGTTTGTGCGCTTTTTTTTTTTTTTTAAACATGCCCTACAAGTCCCACTGATCTTCATCACTGTTTTTAACCAACATTGGGAAAACCCTCTTCTTGAGTTACCTGGTGCCGGGCTCGACTCTGATCCAGAAGCTGGCGGGACTGAAGTTTCTGTTGCTCGAGTTGCTGCAGGGCAAAATGGAGTTGGTAACTGCCCGGCTGCGGGTGGTACTTGTGTTGGGGGAATCACCCCAGTAGCCTTGCTATACGCGTTGTTCTCTACCTCTCCCTCCCAGGCAAAGCCACCTGTTTGGAGGCTCCTGAAGAGAAAAGAAAGCAGACTTCTTAGAGGGATTGCATGAACAGGCTAAAGAAAAAGGACAGAACTACGCAGGAATTTTTTTTCTTCTAATGAAATATATACTGCTAGTCTGTAATTACAGGTAAACTGCATATTTTAAACGCAGAGCCCCATGAAGACAAAGACAGAGGCTGCTCAGCTCTCAGCTCTGCTCATGGTGCTTACTGTAATGCCTGACAAATGGCTATGGAGCAGTAAGTATCACTGGAATGCTGAATAATTAAAACGGCTATTTCACCCCTATGACTGCCCCCGGGGCTCTTTCAGTGGATCCCAGAGAGCTCAGATGCAGGATGACAGTATAGCTATGGCAGAAGCAGAGGCACAATCCAGCTCTGGCAACAACTTTAAAGGTATATGCATGGATGATACAGGAGCCTCACATTTTCTTAACCACCTATAAGTGAAGTATTGGGTTTCTCTAAAAGAAATGCTTATGTTTATCCCTCACCCAGTACAGAAAAACACAACTGGTGTGAAAAGATACTACTGTCGTTTTCTGAACTTATCCAAACAGGATGCTGTACATCTGTGAAGATGAGGAACCTGCCATGTTCAGGGTTGAATATCCTGCTTGCTTGCACAGATTCTGAAACTTTTTAGAGTCCAGTGATGACATCTGTCCATGTTGGAGTCCACGCAACCCCTACAGGCTCTGACATTCCATGTTTCTCTCCCAGAGAGAAAAGTCTTCATTTATAGCTGCTATTTCCACTGCTCAAATGGCCAATATCAAAAAGTCCAACCACAGAGAAAAAAAATCAAGCAGAACTTGCATGCACCGATGGCGGAAACGCAACACGAGGCAGCTAAATACAAAAAAGTCTGGCCGCTCCTCAGAAAGTGACTGCAGAATCATCACACCATAGGCCCAGCAATTCTACCCTGAAATACACACTCCTCATGAACTGAAAGCAGGGACAAAGTTTGCTTGAACGCTCATGTTCAGAGTAGTACTGTTCATGAGAATCATAAGGTACAAAAACCATTCATTACTAGATGAACTACTAAAGAGAATGTGAACTACATACCTGGGACTACTATTCAGGTCTAAAAGGAAGGGAAAACATGTTACACATTGAATATGGGAAAGTGATGTAAGCCTGTCACAAATGTACAAATACTGTATTATTTCACCTATATGCAGTACCAGACACAGTCAAATTGGTAGATGCAAAGTCGGATGTGGTTGTGTAGGGTTGGGGAGACAGCCAAAGAGTGGGAGTTGTTTAGTACTGATTTAGCAATGGATAGAGATGATGGTTGCACAACACTGTATAGGGTGCAGGGGGACCATGTGATGCCTGGACTTGCATCAGGGTTGGCTGCAGTCAAGGGATGTGCCATGAGTCCGGTCCTATGTTTCTGGCCCTGTCACAGTCTTATCCCTGTTTACTTTTAAAATAATCTTATTTGGCAGCCCTTCCATAAAACTCTGATTATTCTCCTCTGAACCTTCTTTAGTTACCCTGTATCATTATTGTTTTTTCCTTTTTATCAGCAACAGGGACCCGAAAAATGTACACAAGAGAAATTATTTCATAATGAACAAGCTTATCCTAAAACCTTTCGTAACAGAGCTTAAGAAAATGCAACAGTGCCTAACTGAACAGAATTCATTATGATTTCCCCATCTTGCAATCCCTCTGGTCCATTCTTGGTCCATTCCTCTGGCATCAGTGGTTGTGTGTCAATGGCAAAGCCGCAGGACCCTGGTTCTGCGTATCTTCCTGAGTCCAGGTGACCTTCTTCTCACCTGTTCACAGTGTGGGTCTGAAGGACCTCAACGAACCTGACTGAGCGAGCAAAGAGGAACACTCCTCTCCTGCCAGCGATCTCTCCTCACTCTCTGGTCATTTCACTTCCCTTCTCCACTTTTTTCCACCTCTTTCCAAGAGATGTGCACAGAACTGGTTAAAGGAAAGGCTGTGTGATGTATCTGAAGTCCAGGGATGAATATCACCCAGTCTCACCTCTGACAGTCACATCCCTTCTCGGAATTATACACTTGCAGCTAATCTTTTTTGGACAACAGTACCCGGAATGCTCGAAGGCTATTGTCTTTCTGAATATGAAATTTGATCTTTAGTAATCCTTCTTGAAATGGCTGCTGTTGAACAGTTAAAAAAAGATAGTTTTCTTCCAAATATCAGATATTATCTGGGTTTCTGGAGATATATAAAAATGTGGCAAGCTAATATATGTGTATGAGTGCTGTATCTTGCTATATATAATAAATCAGCATATTAATAAGATGTTAATATCATTCACAAAGAGAAGTTTCTAGGAGGAAAAACAGGAGTGGAGCAGGTTAGGAATGTCTAGAGGAATCAGTAATGATTCTCTACTCATTAGTGAGGGAAGAGAAAAGCTGGCTGGAGATAGCCGCAAGAACTGAGTAGCTAAGGGAATGGAGCGCAAGGAGAGGCAATGGAGACCAGTACCCAAGATTTGAGTAGGGCTAGGCTGACCCAATAAACAAGATACAGGAAGTGCCTGGCTGAGTAACCCCAATGTCCATGCCATTTAGGGCAGTTGTTGGAAACTAGAATGAAACCATGACTTAGGATAACTGGACCCTAGAGCAGAAAATTCACCAATTGAGACTGTGTTTCTGTCACGAGATTTCTAGGCATGCATAACAATCCAGCCACAAAGATTAGATGTTGTAGGATTAGGCAATAATGCAGCTTCTACCAGAACCCACTGCACTTGGTAACAGACTGATTTTATGTTCTAAATGCTGCTTTCATAATTAATATTACCAGGAGGCATTTACTTGAATTACTTGAATGCCTTCTTGCTGGAATGGGCTGGACATGTAATGCGATTTGGAGACAGCCGCTGGACTAGAGCCGCTACTGACTGGATCCCACGGGACATCAAAAGATCACGTGGCTGCCCACTTACAGGATGGTCAGACTTCTTCGTCAAGACCCTGAACGAACGTCAAGACCCTGAACTGAACGAACGGTTTGAGGCTCTTCTCTATTCCTGAAGCAACCAGGTGCCATTGGGCTACAATGGCAGCGTGATAGGTCAAATGGAAAAGTTACTGTTGCCCGCTCGAGCAAATCGATGAATAATGGGATGTCAACTGATCAAGTGATATATATGTATATATGTTTTATATATATATATATACATACATATATATGTATATATATATATATGTATCACTGTATCACTGTCTTCCCGTTTATCATCGATTTGCTCGAGCGGACAAGTAACATCTCCACATGACCTGTCTCATGCAAGTAGAGCCCAAGGGCACCTGCTTGCTCCAGGAACATAAAGAGCCTCAAACCATTCCATCAGGTCCTGGGAATGAGGTCTATAATTGTTACTGGTATTTGGCATATCAAATACGACACAGGTAGCTTGCCAGGCTCTGCCGTGCGGGTAGCATACTGTAGATTACATGAAGCTCATATATATATATATATGTTATATATGTATATATATGTATACATATCAAAGTTCTGCAACCTTGCTTGTTTGGAGAGGATGCTGGACAGATTCACAGGGGCTGTGGATGAATGAGGGGTAGAGCAGAGGGAAGAAAGTGTCGAATAAGGAACTTTTGGCTAGAGGAGATTTATTCATTCAAGTGTACACATACTGAACAGGCTGCAACATCACAAAGTTTTACACCGAAAAGCTGTTTTCAATCTCATCAGACCAGCAAGCCTAGTCTCCAAATCACAAAGGGAGCCCAAGAAGCAGAGGTTTTTAGCAAAGGGGCAGGGAATTTTTACAGGCAAACACTGGGAGGCGGGGAGTGGGGCGTAGGCAGAAGGGAAGAGCTGTGTGAGGCAGAGCTCTTGGTGTCAGGGCACACCTGCTTGCTGTGTTCTTCGGGGCTATTCCTCTCGGGCTTGGCATGTCACACAGTGGCATGAGCCATGGGGTTACAGCGCACGAGGCTCCTGGCAGAGGTCAGGGTTTACGCTCAGCTGTGCACTTCAATGAAGACGATCTATCACCATATTCTTTTCTTATGGCATCTAAGAGTTTCCATCCAAAATTCGGCCCAATCTCCTTGCCCTCAACTTGTCTAGATTATGAGTGACACATTCTACCCCCTCCCAGACACTGAGTTATTCATGCTAAAGTTTAGTTTTTACATTACTGAAACACAAAACTTGCATTTGCATACACTGCTCAATACATTATTTATTGCATGCACTATGTGACAATGAACAGATCCCCTGTAAATAACTTTTAATCGTTTCATGTTATTTCAAGAGCAGAGTATCTAGGTGAGGAGTTTGCTGTGGGAATGCTTAGAATGTTACATTTGATTCAAATTATGATTCAAAGTATATGATGCTGGATTCCATCTTTTACAACATGTGTGCCAGGCAAGCTTTCCTGAAAACATGATTCTGGTATTAGCTTATTCATTACAAAGTCATCGAGCTCTCTGGAGTATACCGTGGAACTAAACATTTCTCTCCATCACCGCCCTTCCTGAAGCCCTTTCCCAGCCTCAACCAACACAAAAATCGGCACTTTCTCCTTTGATTTAGCATCTATCTCATCAAATGAATGCTGGATTTCAAGGACTCGGATACAATCTGCAAAATGTACTGGTGGTTCTCTGGCAACGCCGTAATGCTGAAAGAAGCCCCTGGAGAAACAGCCCTCAGTGCGAGGTGCATGCTCGAACAGGGGGCAACTGAGGCAGAAGAGCATGGTCACTGCAGTCTCGTTCCTACACAAAACCCCAACTACGTGGTCAGGGTCTCCCTGTGTTTGTCTGGAAGTGCCTGGATGTGCTTTCAATGGTCATAATATTGAGGTGGGCAATTACTGACGTGAATGGGTGGTCAAGGGTGCTAAATGCCCACAGATGTAAGGAAGGCTCTTGTTCTAGAAAAACACAGGGTGCCTACATGCCTGGGGTACTTTCGGCGCATCTGGGGAGATATTCTCTAAAGGGGAAAGAAGGACGGGCCATCTGGAGAAAGTGACTGTTTTACAAGAAAGAACAGCCACCTGCTTCCGTGACACTTTCTGGAACGCTCAGCTATTCAGAGCAGAGAGGCTGGATTTCTGCCTGTAAATCTCACACGATGCAGTCACGGTGCACAGTTAAGTGCAGCTGAGCTGCTGTAAAGGACCCTGCAGGAGGGTGGCTCCCATGAGCAGCGGCTATAGTGCTGACCCGTCAAAACAGAAGGTGCCGGGCACATACATGATCCCCAACGAAGGCAATGTTGCCCATGTGTGTGTGTGTGTGTGTGTGTGTGTGTGTGTGTGTGTGTGGCGGGAGGGGGGATATAGCCATGGGTACAACTGTGTGGCGGTGCTATCTGTTCACTTACAGGCAGATTTCCAGGGTGGGGGAGATGTGCGGGGATCGCCCTGTACCATCTCTCCGGCATTCAGTTCTTTCCCAGATACGTAGTAAAGTAAAAACTGCAGTCGATGAACTTTTCCTATGTTGTTGGCATATCCTGCATTTTGAATGGCTCCTTTATTCAGTCATGATTTTCTGAAGTCTAGCTTAGTCGTTCAGAACACTGGGTAATGCAGGGCTTCAAAATACCGGCACATTGTATTGTATGACACTTAAAAGGCCCAACTGTGTTAGTATCAATCTAATCTCAACATTTCTTCTGCCTCCCTCCCACACGGCAGAAGCTTGAGGGACAAACAAGCAAGCAAGGCTTTTGGCGGGGGTTGGGGGGGATTGTGAGCCAGAGGGAGGTGTTTTATTAAGTCTTTGGTTTTACATAAAATGTCCACTATATGGTGATGAAAAGAGATGTAGAGGAAGAAAATGTGACTCACAAATGATGCTGGACAATGAAAGAATACTGAGGTTTGCCCTCTTACGTCGTGACTTCTGCCTTAAACATGCATGTTTGCATGTTCCACTCTGGAGAAGCCCATGTTCTCTCCTGACCACATATTTCCTCTTTCTTTCCCTCATGTGTTTCTAAGTAAATTTAGTTCAATAAAAATGATCTTGTGGGGCCAGAGTGATAGCACAGCGGGTAGGGTGTTTGCCTTGCACGTGGCCGGCCCGGGTTCAATCCCCAGCATCCCATATGGTCCCCCCGAGCACCGCCAGGAGTAATTCCTGAGTGAAAAGCCAGGAGTAACCCCTGAGCATCACCGTGTGTGACCCAAAAAAACAAAAAAAAAAAAAAAAAAAAGAGATCTTGTATCACTAAAGCAAAAACAAAGGTCATAAGGTTATATGAATTATAATGTTCTAAAATTATACCATGGTGGGTTCTAGCCCTGGCCCACCATCCCCGCAAAGACCTCGCAACAAGCCAGACAACCCCCACTCCATGAGGGCCTCCATTTTCCACATCGGGACTTCTCTCTCGTCAGACCTCCATCCAGCAGACCAGCCTATCAGCGCCCAGCTCATCGAGTTCCACCCTGCAGCAGTCTTTCTTAAATCTGGCTCAGGTATGCCGGTCCAGAGACTCACAGACATGGGGCAGAGCTGCTACTGGCTCTCCCTGTGACCAGCCGCTCACGAGGCGCCCGGGAGGGATGGTGGGTTCTAGCCCTGGTCCACCATCCCAGCAGAGCCTGCTAACAAGCCAGACGACCCCCACTCCATGAGGGCCTCCATTTTCCACATCGGGACTTCTCTCTTGTCAGACCTCCATCCAGCAGACCAGCCTATCAGCGCCCAGTTCCGCTTCCGGGCCGCACGGTTCATCAATAAATGCTGGACTTAGAGATGCCTACAAGAGTATGCTACCTGCACGGCAGAGCCTGGCAAGCTACCCGTGTTGTATTTGATATACATGCCAAATACCAGTAACAATTATAGACCTCATTCTGGAGTGGATTGAGGCTCTTTTATGTTCCTGGAGCAAGCAGATGCCTTGGGCTCTACTAGCATGAGACAGGACATATGGAGATGTTACTGGGGCCCGCTCGAGCAAAATTATACCGAATATCTAGGGGGAATCAAACACTTGCCCCCTTACTGATTTATTTTTTTGATGATTATATTTGTCAGTTCTTAAAGTTTTGTTGGAATAAGCAAAAAAGTGAATTTATTTTTTTTAAATTTTTTTTTTTTTAAAATTACAAAGATATACAATTAAAAAGTTCATATTTGGGTTTTGGTCAAACAGTGTTGCAGCACCCATCCCGCCACCAGTGCCCATCTCCCACCACCAACGTCCCCGGTTCCCCTCCCCTCCCCAGCCCTGCTCCATGGCAGGTTCTTGATTTCTTTCCATTTCTCTCTCTTTCTCTTTTCCTTCCCCCCCAGACTATGGATTACAGAACATACATTAAAGGGTTGTCATGTGTATCTTTTGCCTCTATTTAATGCTCAGTTCTAGGTTGGCATTAGTACCCTCAACAATTGTTAGCACACTGTTCCATTTCTGTCTTACCTAGCCTCTGAATCCCACACGTTTGTGATAATTTCCACCTTTGACAGGACCTCCTGATATATGTTTCACTTGACCTTGGATATTGGTATCATAATATGTACCTATATATTTATGTAATGCAGATAAATGCAGTCATTCTGTATCTGTCTCTCTCCTTCTGGCTAATTTCGCTCAACATAATCTTCTCCATGTCCATCCATTTGTAGGCAAATTTTATAACTTCATTTTTCCTAACAGCTGCATAGTATTACATTGTGTAGATGTACCAAAGCTTTTTTATCCAGTCATCGATTTTCGGGCACTCTGGTTGCTTCCAGATTCTGGCTATTGTGAATAATGCTGCTATGAACATAAAAGTAGGGATGGTGTTTCCGCTGCGTATTTTTGGCTTCCCAGAGTAGATTCCCAGGAGTGGTATGGCTGGGTCAAATGGGAGTTCAATTTCTAGTCTTTGGAGGAAAGTCCATATTGTTTTCCAGAAAGGCTGTACCAGCCGGCATTCCCACCAACAATGGATGAGTGTCCCCTTTTCCCCCACACCCACGCCAGCACTTGTTGTTCTTGTTCTTTTGAATATGTGCCAGTCTCTGTGGTGTAAAGTGGTATCTCATTGTTGTTTTGATTTGCATCTCTCTGATGATTAGTGATGATGAGCATTTTTTCATATGTTTTTTTTGCCATTCGAATTTCTTCCTTGCTGAAGTTTCTGTTCATTTCTTCTCCCCATTTTTTGATGGGGTTGTTTGTTTTCTTCTTGTAAAGTTCTACCAGTGCCTGATATATCCTGGATATTAACCCCTTATCAGATGGGTATTGGGTGAATATTCTTTCCCATTCTGTGGACTGCTTTTGTATCTTAGTCACTGTTTCTTTTGAGGTGCAGAAGCTTTTTAGTTTCATGTAGTCCCATATGTTTATCTTTTCTTCTAGTTGCTTTGTTAGTGATGTTTCATCTTTGAAGATGCCTTTAGCTTCAATGTCATGGAGGGTTTTTCCTATATTTTCTTCAATGTACTTTATGGATTCAAGTCTGATATTGAGATCTTTAATCCACTTTGATCTGATTTTTTGTGCATGGTGTTAGACACAGGTCCAAATTCATTCTTTTACATGTCGCTGCCCAGTTTTCCCAACACCACTTATTGAAGAGGCTTTCCTTACTCCATTTTAGACTCGTTGCACCTTTATCAAAGATTAAATGATCATGTTTTTGAGGTTGGGTGTCAGGATACTCAATTCTATTCCATAGGTCCGCTGGGTCTGTTTTTATTCCAATACCATGCTGTTTTAATTACTACTGCCTTGTAGTACAGTTTGAAGTTGGGCAAGGTGATGCCTCCCATCTTCTTTTTCCCGAGGATTGCTTTAGCTATCCTTGGGGGTTTATCGTTCCATACAAATTTCAGGATTGTTTGGTCAATTTCTTTGAAGAATGTCATGGGTATCCTTATAGGGATTGCATTGAATCTGTACAGAGCTCTAGGGAGTATTACCATTTTGACAATGTTGATTCTCCCCATCCATGAGCAGGGAATATGTTTCCATTTCCTTGTGTCCTCTTTTATCTCTTGGAGCAGTGTCTTGTAGTTTTCTTTTATACAGGTCCTTTACACAAAAAAAGTGAATTTATTATGTGCCAGAAGGGACAGGTTGAAATTGGGAGGGAAGCAAGGGACACTGGTGGAGGGAGGGTCACACTGGTGGTGTCGGAAGAATAAATTTTAATAGCTTAAAACAACTGCGTAATTAACAACTTTTTAAATCATGTTTTTTTTTTAATTTTTTGGGTCACACCTGGCGATGCTCAGGATACTCCTGGCTCTGTACTAAGGAATTACTCCTAGCAGTGCTTGAGAACTATATGGGATGCCGGGGATTGAACCCGGGTCAGCCACATGCAAGGCAAACGCCCTACCCACTGTGCTATCGCTCCTGGCCCCCAATCATGGTATATTTTTATAACAATTAATTATAAAAAAATAAGCTTGGGAAACAAGTAGGATCATTACATAAAATTTACATTAATAAAATATCAAGCAAAACCTAAAGAGATACAAATATGCCATGTCAACATGAGGATGTTTATTCATCCTGTTACATAACACGAGGATGTGTATTCATACCCCAGATATCCTATCTCTGAATTGCACAATCTCCATCTGCAAATCTGCCTTCACATGATCTCTTTCACTCATTGCAGCATATTTTCCTTTACATCCTTGTTAACATTTTAATAAGCCACTCTAAAATCCTAATCCATTAATTCCATCATCTAGTCTCTGTGGGACTGGTCTCTACCAACTGTGTTTTATTCTAAGGGTGAGTCTTGTTTTTCTGTATTTTCATATGTAGGATAATTTTAATTGCATCTTCGATATTGTGAATAATATGAAAACTGGAATATATCACATTGTATATGTGAAAGAGAAAGATGAGCGGAGAAGGAAGAGGGGAGGAAGGAAGGGAGAAAGAATGAGAGTGAAAAATGAAAACTTGAAGAGCTGATCACAAGCCTGGCTCTTCAGAGACCCACCCTATAGCAGTCTTTTTCAAGCCCAGCCCAGGTATGCCCTGATCCAGAGACTCACATACACAGGGTAGAACTGTTACCAGCTCTCCCTGTGCCCAGCTGATCATGAAGCGCCTGGAAGGGAAGGCGGGTTCTAGCCCTGGCCCACCACCCCAGCAGAGCCTCACAAGAAACAAGAGGAACCCCACACCACCATTTTCCACATCTGGACTCCCCCACTAGTCAGAGCTCCACCCAGCAAAAGAGCTGATTACAAGCCCGGTTTATCAATAAATGCACGAGATAGAGGCGACTGCAAGAGTATCCCACCCACACGGCAGAGCCTGGCAAGCTACCCGTGTCGTATTTGATATGCCAAATACCAGTAGCAATTATAAACCCTCATTCCCATGACCTGATGGAATGGTTTGAGATTCTTTATGTTCCTGGAACGAGCAGATGCCCTTGGGCTACACTAGCATGTGACAGGACATATGGAGATGTTACTGGTGCCTGCTCAAGCAAATCGATGAACAATGGGAAGATAAGTGACAAGTGACAAGCAACCAGTTAACTTGGTTGAACTCAAACTGCATTTCCCCCCCTCCCTAGTAACCCATGGGTGAGATCAATGTTTAGTTCTTTGAATTAAACCTCTGCAGTCTGGATATGTACATTGTCCAGGGGGCAGCCAGATATGTGAGCAAGATTTATACCCGGAATTGAGTTATTCTCTCTCCCTCACTTCCTTCTCTGGTTTTACAAACCACTGAAGACCCTCCACTTCTACATAACTTCTCACTGTTCCAGGTGGCACGAACCTTGGGAAGGCCTCACGTCAAAAGGTGGCAACTCCTACTCCCCGGTCCCCCCGTTTTCCAAGAGTTTGATTCCGCTCCGATATCTGCCAGGGTGTTCACCTTCCAGTGACTTCAGGTTGTTGAAGCTTGTATTTCACCCACTGGACTGAACAGGTCAAACCTCACAGAGTCACTACCACCACTGAAACCACCTCCTCCGGATCTACAGATCCCATGTAATCACAATCACGGTGAGGTGGTTATCAAAGACAAACTGATTATAAATTTTACATGGAAAGCTCCAAGAATCGAACATACATTATCTAATTTCATGGCTCATATAAAATTTCCACAATAAAGATGGTATGACGGGGCATAAGTACAGATACACAATTAGGGGCCAGGGATATAGAAAAACAGGTAAGGTGCTAGTTTTACACACAGCAAACCAGGTTCAATCTCTGGCATCTCATGTGGTCTCCCAAGCACCAGGATTCCTGAGTGAGAGCCAGGAGTAACCCCTGAACATAAGCAATGTGGCCCCAAAACAAAACAAAAAGGGATACAGATTAATGAAAGAGAATAAAGAATTCAGAAATAGATCCACAAATAAAATGTCCAATTGATTTTATGCTTCTGGGCCACACTGGGGACTGTTCAAGACTTATTCCTGGCTCTGTGCTTAGGGTTCATCCTG
>JAJIBD010038489.1:0-43435 GCA_021461705.1 Cryptotis parvus
ACACCTTTTGCTGGCGTGGATGTGGGGAAAAAGGGACTCTGATCCACTGTTGGTGGGAGTGCCGACTGGTCCAGCCCTTTTGGAAAACAATATGGGCATTCCTCCGAAAACTAGATATTGAGCTCCCATTTGATCCAGCAATAGCACTCCTGGGAATATACCCGAGAGACCAAAACACATAGAAGAAACACTATCTGTACTTCTTTATTCATCTCTGCACTATTCACTATAGCTAGAATCTGGGAAACAACCTAAATGCCCGAGAACAGAGGACTGGCTAAAGAAACTGTGGTTCATCTACACTATGGAATACTATGCGGCCGTCAGAAAAGATGAAATTATGAAATTTACCTGCAAATGGATGGACATGGAGACTATCATGCTGAGTGAAATTAGTCAGAAGGAAAAGGACAGATATAGAATGACTGCATTCATTAATAGGACATAAATAGATACCAGTGTTTTACTAAATGTGGGAAATGGGGATGGCAGATTAAAACTCTCCATGGAATATACACAAAGAGACTTAAGTGATAAACTCTAAATATCTGCAGGGCTAGCCACAATGTAAAATAAGAGGGAGAGAGATGCAGAGACAGAGAGAGACAGAGAGAGAAAGAGTGGAAACGGGGCTGTCTGCTATTAAGGCAGCCTGGGGGGGGCGGGAGGGGTGGGGGTACATTGGTGGCGGAAATGGGGCACTGGTGGAGGGATGGGTGCTGGAATACTGTATTACCAAGAACCAATTATGAACACCTTTGTAATTGTATGTCTCACGGTGGTATAATAAAAAATTTAAAAAAAGCCACACCTTTGACAAGAAACACTGTTGCTGATTCGGGGCAGGGGAGGTGGAATCAGTCGCCCAGGCAGACACCTGGCAATCCATGAAGGATGCCTGAGCTTAGAGCTGCTTGATGGTGGAGCTGGCAGATGGATGGGAGAGATTTTTTAAGTCATACCCAGATGACTGAGGTGATACTGGACTCTGAGTCTCTGTTCTTGCTGGGGAACTGTGTTCATTAGAGGTGGCCCACCCCAACATGACTCTTGTTTGTTAGTTTCGGGGGCCACACCCAGTGGTGCTCAGGGCTTACTCTTGCCTCTGTGCTCAGAGGGTCACTCCAGTCCATTCTCAGAGCACCGTAGGCAGTGCTCAAGGATAGAACTTGGTTGCCACATGTAAGTGACCCGTCACCTTACTATCTCTTGGGCCCTTGGCATTTCTCTTGATCAGTATGGGTTCTTAATGTCATCATTACTGAAATTCATGACTGAAGTTGGAGACACTTGTCCCTCAAACTGTGAACAGAGAAGAAAAGTGCCAGAGGGCACTTTTTTTGCCCAAATGTCTGTTTCACAAGAGTAAAGGCCCAAAGACTCCAAAAGTCAACAGCTTCCTCAGGGCAGCATTCTGCTCTGTAGGGTGGTGGTGCTGGTGGGGTATTGTGGGATTCATCTCAGGAATTTCCAGGGCTGCTCTTTGTGTGCATACTGAAGGCACCTTTGTCAAGAGCCGTTTTCCTTTGTGGGTCACTGGTAAGTCCTGAGGTGTCCCTTCAGGTTCACTGCACAGCTCCCCTTTGCCTTGTTCCTCTAAGCCTGCATCATAAACACTTCGTAAACCCCGTGTTCGCCAGTCTTCTGCTTCCCTGAAAGCATTCAAGGCATACAGGAAGGGCACGAGAAGGAATGAGCTTCTCCTGTACTCATTGAGAGTAATGGATACTCTCATGACTTTTGGTTCTAGGGTAGGATGGTGGAAACCTGGGTCTCTGGCTCTAATGGCTCTATAATACCTGAGAGTAAAGTCAACTTTATTCTTCCCACTGTCTTAAAGGATGTTCCTGCTCACGGCGTGTGCAATGAGTACAGAGCTCCGAGTAACCCCCTAAGAAGATAAGCCAGTTTGGTGGTTGTTATACCATGTAACAACTGTGTTCTGAGCCACGTTCTCCCCACACTGGGTGTTTAAGTGCTAAACCCCAGCACCTTTGCACGGAACCTCATTTGGAGCTAGGAGGGTTGTAGACGCATTTAGTGAGGACAGTTTCAAACTGGGGCAGGGGCCTCTAAATTCTATGAGCGCCCTTAGAAGAGAGAGAGAGGCAGAAATGGAAGACAGGCATGTGACACAGAAGGTGCAGATTGGAGGGAGGCATTTGTAAGTCAAGGAACACCAAAGGTTGCCAGGCGACACGAATGACCCCCAACTCTGGGACCCAGAGGTCCTAAAGACAGCATCATTGCAGATTTTTAGCCACCAGAATTGATTAATGTTTATTGTCTTAGATCACAGTTTGTGGTGCTATGTTGTAGAGGCCATAGGAGACTCATAGAGTTGTGATATTTGACAATCTCTTAGAGTTTTGTCCATTCTACAAATGAGAAATCATGCTCAGAGGGGAGAGAGACTCCGCTTGACCAGAAAATGTTCCAGCAGTACAGAGGAGGATCTGTCTGGGTCTGACTCCCCAGATTGCTGATCAAATGCCATCCTGAAAGCTTCTTCCCACAGAGAAAGCTTCCACACTTCCTTTGTGGGACAGCTGGAAGCACCTGTCTTAGCTGGGTGTTCAATAGTGACATAGATTTCAGCATTAAGAAACCCTGAGCGGATCCAAACTTTCTAACAGCATGGTTCAAAGTGCATGTGTCTCTGGTCCCTCATCCATTCATTTTAAAGGGGTTATACACTGTGGTCTTCAAGGACTACCAGGGTCATACTCAAAGGTTCTGGGAGTACGGGGGTATTGTCGGGGAACACCGCGGGTTCCCCGACAGTATCGGACAGAGGTTCTCTTCTATCTCCGAGGGACGCGGAGAACAGGATGAAAACTCACGAAGTCCGGTGCAGTTCCAAAAAGGCTTTTAATAGTACAAAAGCTCTTCCATAGCAATCCAATATAATGAACAAGCTCTAGCTCTGGTCCGAACTTAGACCATACAAAAGAGCCTAAGTCTCCCACCAAAGATAGAGGATCTCACCTGAGCTGAGTCCTACCTAGAAGTAGCAAAAGGCCAAAGAGCAAAAAGCAAAATGCTAAAAAGCCACAAGGCTGAGGAGCCAAAAGCCAAAAGCTAAAGGCCCAAAAGGCAAAGTGAAGGGGTGAAGGGGCCTCAAGTCAGCCCCTTATATACACCAGAGTGATCCAATCGGGAGGGTCATGTCAACAAAGAACTCTAAACAGAGTGTAGTGTCACCCTATTGCAGGTATAAACAAAGGTTATGCCAAGGTCTAATCCTTTCTACCAAGATTATCTCTCATGTAAAACACTGGAGAGAGGGGGCTGGTATAAAGTAATACATCTTAACTTCATGAGCTTCATGTAATCTAGATGGTACCCACAAGGTCCTTCTTATTATTATCTGCACCAGGGTGATTCTGAGTATCTTGTTCTCGTCTACTGAAAGGGTCACACTCCTTAGAGCAAACTAGTATGATCCTATAGTCTTCCTATAGTCTCAGCGTAGCCAGGGTGGTAGTCTCCTGGTAAATTCTAACTGTCCCACGCTGGGTGCAGTGGGTATAAAGAGGAGCTGTGCCCAATCTAGAAAACATAGAAGTCTTAGTAGATGTATAAGTCAGAAGTTATTCAGTCAAGGTGACTTCTGTAACTGCCACACCCTCCAGCAGTGTTTACATAGAAGAGAGGTCTCATTAGAATGAACCTTGGCTTAAATAAGATTAAGCTGGGAGTGGGCAAAACAACAAAACTTCCAGAATAGCTAAACCTGTCCTCCAACAACTCTCCCTTTTTTTGTTTACAAAAATATAAAAATACAAGTATTCTAAATAATACATACAGGGGTGTGATACAGAAAAGGAACAATTCCAATTACAAGGTAATATCATATGTTGTCCCAATGTCTGAATTCATTTTGAACCGAGTAAAGTTCATAGTAAAATGTCTCTGGCTGTTTGGTCATGACTGACTACAGCCTGTATTGTCCTAAATTAGTGAGAGTCAATTTCCCATGAAGTCACATCTCTGGAACAAGGTCCGAAGAACTGAAGAACTGATTTTGGAACAGCAGCATCGGTGAAGACAGGAATGAGTCTCAGGAGAGCAATCATCAGGGGACTCGATGTATTATCAGGAACACTGGATCAGGTTTCAGGAGCACTGGAACAAACTTCTCAAGCACTGGAATAGGTCTCTGGAACAGTGGTACAGGCATTTCACAAGGCATCTTCAGCAAGGGAACACTGGCACCGGTAACCATACCTATAACTTAATTTTAGGTGAGACAAAAACACTTTGAGATTAATCACAAATAGAGATCATGCGGGGTTGGCAGGAATCCAAGAACATGAAGAAACTCCAACACCTTGTGAAAGGAAACATTAGGAAAAACTTTTTTTGCAAATTATTAAATTTTTGTAGTGAGCACTGTTTTAGGAATCTCGGGTTATTGAGCGCTGCAGTGCAAGTTTACTGCATTCCAATATTTTGTCCTGTGAACAGAATCACCGAAAACTTTTTTTCATTGATTTAGCAAACTTTTTTTGTAATGAGCATTGTGAACAGAGTCCAAAGCCTCGAACATCATAGAAGGAAGTTGCAGCAGCCAAGTTCTTTTCCTGTAAATCTCTGAACAAAAGCATTAAAAACTTTTTATTAGTTGTTAGCAGATTTTGATATTGATCACTATACTTGAGTTCACCCTTTTTTCTCCTTTTTTCATCTTTTTTAGTTTTTTTTTACCTGTAAACAGAACATTAGAAAACTCATTAAGTTTTAAAGCCTTGACACTGAATATCATACACGGAAATCCACTTCATTTCTCTTCGAACATCAGAAAACTTCATTAGTCATTTCTGTACATAAAAACCTTAGAAAATTCTTACAAAATACCTTCTCCTTGAGAGTTATTCACGTGCTTTCATTTTAAATACTTCAAAGCAGTAAGGAAACATTAAGACACTTACACACTCAAACTTAGAAAAAAATATTTTTTATGGTACCTTCTTTTGGAGGGTTATTTAGGTGCTTTTACCTTTAAACTCACTCAAAGGCAGTTTTTTAGAGGAAAGGGGTTATCTCCAGCTAAAGTATCAACAGGCTGCAATGGAAGGTTATTTTTATTAAAGATGAACCAAGATCAACAGGCTGCAAAGCAAAATTATCATTAACCAATCTGGGAGGTTTGAACAGCAGTTTGCAATTTAAAATTAAGACTTTATATTGAAAGAAATTAGGTATTTTTAGACCTGTATTGAAAGAAATTAGGTGTTTTGAGACCTGCTACACATTTATAATTAATTTTTACTTAGGTGAATTGACTGGTTTTTGAGTCTGCATCCGTGTTTTCCAGCGGCTCTCCTTAAGACAGATTTAAGGTGAATAATGTTAAAGATACCTGTCTTTTGTTGTTTCAACAACCGATTTTGAAAGTTTTTTGAGCACATTTAACAATTCATCATTAGCCATAACATTTACCATAAATCATTCACCAAAACTATCCATTTGCCAGAAGTCGTTTGCCATAAATATCCAATCATATACCTTAATTGTCTGCAAACCTCCAGCCACGAGGGACGGAGCACAGGCAAATAAAAAGTGGACAATTTAGTCCGGTTTGTCTCTATGGAAAGCTATGGTACACATGAAGTTGGCAGGCAACTGTAGATAGAGCCTAAAGCTCTTTCCAGCTGAATTAAATAAAGATGCCACCAAGAAATCTGACCTTTCATTTTCTTAAACCAAAGGTACGGGAAAGCCTCTACCTTAAAAACTAACAGCTTGCTCTCCAGAACTTGCACTCAGTTCCCGTTGGGAGAGGTGCAGTTTTATCACAAAAATCACAAGAGTTAGCACCAGAAAAGACCAAAATAAAGAGTGGTCATGAGGAATGTTGCGAAGCTTCCAGAGCTTTGCTCTTTGACTATTAAATTGAGGACAGGAAGAACTGCAAGGCTTTTGAGACCTGAACAGGCTCGGGCAATTCTGTTCCTCCCCATGGTCCTCATCAGAGCTTGTAAGAGCTCTGGGGAAACCCTCTAACTGAGCATCCCTTTCCATCAGAGGGGCATCTTTGCCTTCATAGGTATTAACTCCGGGAAGATTTTCGGTTTGAGAGTCTGTCTCCTCTGGATGCTTCTTTTCTTCTCTCTAGATTATCGTCAAGCCTTAAAATCTGTTTGCTAGATTTAATTTCATGACTCTCTAAAAGACAAGCAGGAATTACAAAAAGTCGAGAATACTGCTATCACCTGAAAAAGCAGATGAAGCCAGAACAAAGAAAAAACTTCCGAGAAGTAACCCGTATTAACTCACGGTTGAAGTTCTGCTTCCAGCTTCAGGAAAAGTTCATCACCATCTCGGTGGGACCTCCAGTTGTGGGGATGCCCACCCAGGGACGCCAGATGTCGGGGAACGCCGCCGGGTCCCTGACAGTGTCAGAACCGGGTTTCTTATACCTTTGAGGACGCCGGGAGAACAGATGAAAGCTCACGAGTCCGGTGCAGTTCCAAAAATGGCTTTTAATAGTACAAAAGCTCTTCCACAGCACTCCAGTATAATGAACAAACTTTAGCTCTGGTCTGAACTTAGACCATACAAAAGAGCCTAAATCTCCCACCAAAGAGAAAGGATCTCACCCTGAGCTGAGTCCTACCCAGAAGAAGGAGCAAAAGGCCAAAGAGCAAAAGCAAAAGGCTAAAAGCCAAAAGCTAAGGGGCCCAAAGCCAAAAGGTAAAAGTGAAGGGGCCTCAAGTCAGCCCCTTATATACACCAAAGTAATCCAATCGGGAGGGTCATGTCAACAAAGAACTCTAAACAGAGTGTAGTGCCACACCCTATTGCAGGTATAAACAAAGGTTATGCCAAGGTCTAATCCTTTCTACCAAGATTATCTCTCATGTAAAAACACTGGAGAGAGGGGGCTGGTATAAAGTAATACATCTTAACTTCATGAGCTTCATGCAATCTAGATGGTACCCACAAGGTCCTTCTTATTATTATCTGCACCAGGGTGATTCTGAGTATCTTGTTCTCGTCTACTGAAAGGGTCACATTCCTTAGAGCAAACTAGTATGATCCTTCCTATAGTCTTCCTATAGTCTCAGCGTAGCCAGGGTGGTAGTCTCCTGGTAAATTCTAACTGTCCCACGCTGGGTGCAGTGGGCATAAAGAGGAGCTGTGCCCAATCTAGAAAACATAGAAGTCTTAGTAGATGTATAAGTCAGAAGTTATTCAATCAAGGTGACTTCTGTAACTGCCACACCCTCCAGCAGTGTTTACATAGAAGAGAGGTCTCATTAGAATGAACCTTGGCTTAAATGAGATTAAGCTGGGAGTGGGCAAAACAACAAAACTCCCAGAATAGCTAAACCTGTCCTCCAACAGGGTATGTTATGTGGTCGATCACATTGATGGCTTTACACATGTTAGGCATGTGCTCTGCTACTTGACCTATCTTCTCATCCATGCATTCAGTCTTTTGATCCTGGGTGAAACCTGAAGAGCTGAAGTGACTGTCACAGGTCACACGTCAGATCCCCCTACCACACAGCAGTCTCCCCCATTAATCAGAGGATAAATCACATCATGCAGTTCCTCCTGCTTTGTTCTTTGGGTCTCATCAGTCAATAGTGTCATATGATATTTTTCAGGCTATAGTTTATATTACAAAAGGATTGTAAATGTGCTTTTCTAGCTCTTCCCTCACTGTCCCAACAGACTGTACTCTTCCAGGAGGGCTCTAGACACTGACATCTTCAGTGCTCAGAGTGTGTTCAGATTGGCAGGCCAAATCCAGGCTCCATTGATCCCTTCTTCTAAGGCCTCACAAGGAGCCTTAAGACTAACTCTGAGCAATGTGTTTTTATTTGGGAAAGAGGACAACCATGAACTTGCTTTGACATTCTAATTCTTGAAACTTTCATGCCACAGCTTTTGGTAGCAGGAGCAACCCCTATGCAGAAAAGTTGGGCAGTATATAGAAATATTTGATATACATAAGGCAATACCTAGACATTTAGACCAAAGCTTCTCAAACTGTTGTAACAAAAGATGAGATTTTATAAAAATTCTGACCTGTCTCACACAAGTCACTGATCTTGGTTGCCGTGACCATGTCAAATTGAAAACTCCCAACTTCTGCATTAATCTCAGCACAAACTTTAACAGCTAGTCATAGGCAGCATTAGTCTGAAGACTGCTTTAAGTATCTATTTACTAAAATTTTATCCATGAATATATGTTTATGACCTAATTGTTACAAAATTATTTATAGTTGCAAAACCTGGGATTAATATAAATGAACAGTAGAAAAGGCATGAAACAAAGTACCTTAGCCACATTCATATAAATAAGTATTATGCAGCCATTAAAAACAGGAAAGGTGTTTCATTTCTGAGATGTTTTATGTAAAGGACAAACTGCAGAGCACCGAGTTTGCTCCTTAGGAAAAAGAGCAACTAGCAGTAAACTGAAACTTGTTGGAAATTGTGGCAGAAACTGTAGCTATCTACCAGTCTCCTCTCCCTTTCTCCTGTCTGTGGTTACAGACTTTCCCCAGCATAGTCTTCACTTATGTAAGGAAAAACAGGTCCACGTGGTTGGCAGGTGAGCAGATAAGAGTGACAGTTAAGTCAGGGGCCCTTAGACTCTTCCCTTTTTGGGCGCTGGTCTTGGAATCCTCTTTAGTATCGAACCCCGCTTGCCACTTGGCCGAGCCAGAAGAAGCAGCCCGAGATGTTGAGTGGCAGAGCTGTTTTACCAATCTAAACTCTTCTCTCTGAAGGGTTCTTGGAACCTCGGGCTGTTCAGTCTGCTCTTATGAAATGCTAGGGAGTTTTGTCAACAACAGACATTACTTCCCTTACAGTTTTAGAGGTCGGGAAGTCTAATATTCTGGTACAGATAGATTTGGTATCTGGTCAGATCCTGCATCCTAGGAAGCCATCTTCTCCCTGTGTCTTTCACATGGCAAAGGATTCTTTGGGGGCACTTTTAAGTGTGCACTAAGCCCCCTAATGAGGGCTCCATCCTGATGATATCATCACTCCCAAAAGTTCATGCGTCCCAATTCCATACCTCTGAGAGTTACGTCATGCTTTATGCATTTTGGGAGGGTATAAAACTTCAGGATATGAAATATGGGATAGAGAAATAAACTTCTGGGGGTATGGACCAATAGTACAGCTGGGAGGGCATTTGTCTCACACGTGGCCAACCCGGGCTTGATCCCTGGCATTCCACATGGTCCCCTGAGCACCACTGGGAGTAATTGCTGAGTGTAAAGCCAGGAGTAACTCCTGAGCATTGCTGTGTGTGGTCCAAAAACAAACAAAAAAGCAAAAAATGTCTGTGTTCTTGGTTATCTGTAGGACACAGCGCCCCTGGTGTTCAGGAAATCCAGCAAAGCATGCACTTTATCCCCTAAAGCTCTCTTTCAGCTCTACGTGGATAGTGGGTTTTTGTGCACTTCTAATACAGAAGCTGCACAAGACTCTAATAGTAATTGTCTTTAGGAACCAAAAGTACTTTGGGATGGAGATTAAAATTTCAGATACATCCTTTGGTAAAATTTGAATTTCAAAACATTTAGATAAGGATAGTATCATGTTTATTCATTTTTATTTTATTTTTATTGAATCTTTTTTTTGTCTATTGGGGTCACTCCTGGCAATACTCAGGGGTTACTCCTGGCTCTGCACTTAGGAATTACTCCTGGTGGTGCTCAGGGAGCATATGAGATGCTGGAGATTGAACCGGGTCGGCTGCATGCAAGGCAAAAGCCGCACCCGCTGTGCTGTCACTCTGGCCCCATCATGTATTTATTTTTAGAGTCCCAGATGCCCACTCTTTAGATTGTGAGTGGGGAGCATACAGCAGGTAGGGCACTTTCCTTGTATGTTGCTGATCTGGGTTCAATCCCTTGCACTAGGTATGGTTCCCTAAGACCACCAGGTGAAATCCCTGAGCAAAAAGCCAGCTGTTTGAGCACAGCTGAGTGAGGCCCCAAGACAGAAAAACAAAAAATTGGGGCCACATTGGACAGCGCTCAGGGTTACTCCAAACTCAGTGCTTGGGATTCACTCCCCAGCACTGCTCAGGGAGGCTAGACTATGCCGAGGATGTGTTCTCATCCATCAAGCTCTCTCTGGGCCAGCGCTGACTTTCTATTTAACAAAGTCTAGGTCTGCTTCCGCATGTCAATGTATTGGTGAGGGAAAAGTAAGTTACAGAGAAAAAACTGTTTATTATCCAGTAATCTCACAATGTTCACTTTATTAAGATATTTGCTCAGAAGAAGCTTAATTTACATCTGTGACTTTCATTAGTTTTTTTTCAGTTTTAAAAGACTTTACTATCACAGGTTCTGATATACAATCCCAAAACAGGAAAAACCCCGGATTTGGGGTTCCTGGCTGGGCCCTGGCCACGTGTAGGCCAAGATGGCTGCCGCGACATGGTGAAGCCCAACAGAGAAAGGAGAGGCAGAAGCCAAGGGGAAGCCGAAATGGCGAAACAGCCCCTCTCCTTTCTCCCAGCTTAGTTTTTAAATAATTTTTTATTTTTACAATTACAAAGATATACAATTAAAAAGTTCATATTTGGGTTTTGGTCATACAGTGTTCCAGCACCCGTCCCTCCACCAGTGCCCATCTCCCACCACCAACATCCCCGGTTCCCTCCCCCTCCCCCAGCCCTCCTCCATGGCAGGTTCTTTATTTCTTTCCATTTCTCTCTCTTTCCCTTTTCCTTCCCCTCCAGACTATGGATTACAGAACATACATTAAAGGGTTGTCATGTGTATCTTTTGCCTGTATTTAATGCTCAGTTCTAGGTTGGTAATTGTACCCGACAATTGTTAGCACACTGTTCCATTTTCTGTCTTACCTAGCCTCTGACTCCCACACGTTTGTGATAATTTCCATATTTGACAAGCCCTCCTGATATATGTTTCACTTGACCTTGGATATTGGAATCATAATATGTACATATATATTTATGTTATGCAGAGAAATGCAGTCATTCTGTATCTGTCTCTCTCCTAGCTTTTAACTAAGATGTGTAAACTTATATCCTTGTTTGCTAATGTTATTTCTTAAAATCTACATATTTGTTTTTCCAAAACTGTCAGGGGACATAGGAATATGCCAGACGGCAAATCAATGTGGCACCACTTTAGGGGGTTCTTTGTGAACGATTCTGCTTTTAAATATTTGTCCCTCATGTCTCAGTCCACACAAGCACAAATTTCTTTCTGTAAATATCAGTGTCACAAAAACAGGTTTCAGTGTGACAAAACTGAATGGTCTTTGGCAAATGGATTACTTCTACTTTGTTCATATTTAATGGCTTTCATTTCATTCAGTTCCTTAGAAACACTTTTTTTCAAATTTCACTTTTAACTGACTTATGATTTCATGACGGATTGTCAGAGGGTGAGCTTCAAACCTTTATATGTGCTTCATTATTACCACTCTCATAGCCAAAGTTCCAGGGTCATCCCACCCCCAAACGACATCTGTCATTCCTTCTACTCCTGTCTCTCTTTCTTTTTAAAACAACAGTTTTCACCGCGTCTAGGAGTTGACTTTGTTGTTGGAAACAGATATTTAAAGACAATTCATTCTGGAGGATTATCTTAGAGACTTACTTAAGAAAGGATGGTGCATCATAGGTTTCCCTACTTTACATTATGAATGAACTTTGTTTTCTTATGTTTGAATGCTTTCAAGTTGTTTTCAATCCAGTTTCCTAAGATGCCTCTCAGAGATTCAGACCCCATTGGAGAGAAGATACTATGGACTGATGTAAAGACCCAGGGAGTGTAGAGATGGAGATGGTAAGGGTCGGATTCAGAGTTGTGGCATTACGAAGGTACCAATAGGCATAGCTTCTCAGTGGGAAGTACAGACAGAAAAAGATTTTCTACTAATAATTTTAATGTCTAAACTTTATGAGCTCTGCTTCCCTTTTTTGGGTCTAGTGAGGAGTTGTTGAAGTATTCTAAAAGTAAACTAGGCATAGAGAGCAATTTATTTTCTCTTATAGATCTAAGTAGTTGTGGCGGCAGTAGCAGTAGCAGCACAGACCCAAGGCAAGTGTTCCTAGAAGGCAAACTCTGCTAAGTCCCCACCTCCACATCAGAGAGGCTAAAGGTGGCAATTTCTCTTCTAGATAGATCTAGTTTCTCTTATAGCCTCTAGATCTGCCTCTTCTCTGTACCTTTCTTATTTATATGCTCATCATGTAAAGTGAAGCATTATATTACTTGTATCACTTGTTGATCATCTATTTGCTCGAGTGGGCACCAATAACATCACCATACATTCTGTCACATGCTAGTAGAGCCCAAGGGCATCTGCTTGCTCCAGGGACAGGAAGAGCTTCAAACCATTCCATCAGGTCATGGGAATGAGGTCTATCATTGTTACTGGTATTTGGCATATCAAATATGACATGGGCAGCTGGCCAGGCTCTATATTTAGATCTCTATATATTTTATTATATAGAGCTATTTATATTATATAGAGCTCTCTGTATTTTATTATATATATTGCATATTTATGATATATGTTGCACACCTGGCAGTGTTCAGGGCTTACTCCCAGCTCTGTGCTCAGGAAGCACTTCTGGTGGTGCTGGAATCGAATTCCAGTTAGCAGCATGTAAGGCAAGGGCCCTGCCTTCTGTACTGTCTCTCTGATTGATCTGAAGCAAAACTTTTTATATCTTCCATTCAAGATTTTTGGCCATGACAATTGAAAGATACGCCCAGTGTTTCTAATTGTGTTGCATACTTAAAATAGATGTAAAAACACTAGACAACCTCCCTATCGTAGCCCTGATCTAGCATCAAACCCTTAGAAATCAACTGATATAGTTTGCCTTGGTCAAAGTAATTGCAAAGGAAAAACTAATGTGGCCACCACTGAACGTAACCATGTCTCCAAGGAAACATGAAGCTAAACAGCAACTTCACATTGAGACTATACATTATAACTGCAAAAGTTCTTAGCAGTTGGAAAGAAGGTGTTGTAAGTCAGCTGCTAAAATGGCTCACAATAGCTCCCGCCTGCTTTTCCACAGTCTACAACCATGATGGCCAGCAGAGAACATTCCATTCCTCCACCTCATTTATAGACAAGTCTCCCTAAACTGGGGAGGCTTGGGACTGATTTCCAACCAATAGAATGATGTGATGGGCTATAGCTTCCTAGATTAGGTCATAAAATATAGTGACTTTGTCTTGCTAGCCATCGCTCTTATGTTGGCTTGGAGAAGGAAGTCACTGTAGTGTGGGAGAATTCCACGTGATTGAAATGAGGATGGTCTTTGCCCATCAACCCAGGAAACAATAAATCCCAACGGGAACCACATAAGTGTGAAGTAGGAAGTGGGTCCTAATTCCAGGAGCTGCCTGGAACCCTATCTGATCCCCAGCATACAGGGTCTTTGAGAGAGCCTGAGCAGAAGGCATTGAAGCCAGTTCTGTATTCCTGATTCACAGTGCCAGAGAGATAACAAATGACATGTAAGCTGTTCAATCTGGGTGCCATTTGCTACCCAGCAATAGAGAACTGACTGAGACAGATAATTGCTTTGCATTTTATTATGTGGGTGAACTGTGACAACATCAGTTAATATTGCTTAATGGAATTCACATACAAATTGTTGTACCGGGAATCGTTTTCCGTTAAGACCACATTTTTCAGACTTTGCCAAAACAGGCCTTCCGCCTTGGGGTTGTCAGGCCATTGGAGGATGGAGCTCTTGCAGATCCGCTGCCGAAGCCTCAGATACTGAGAGTGCTGCAGCACAGGCTCCAGCAAGATAAAAATAATCACGCCCATATTCTCATCCATGAGTCTCTGCAAGGCCAAGTAGAATGCTGTCTTAAAGTTCCAGTTTCTCGCATAGTTTTTGGTTAAGACAAATATTGTTTTCTTGCTCTGGTTAATGCTCTGTATGACATTGTCAATTATGGCCAGTCCTGGGTCCCAATCCCTCTCCTCCAAACAGAGCAGCACACTTTTCTCTTCACTCTCCTCAAGGTGAAAGCGCAGTTCGTTGATCACCCAGTCAGTCACAGAAGCATCTTTGGTGTCATAGGAAATATAAGCCGTCGTAGAAAGTTCGGGACGTGGATAGAGACCGATAGCCTTTCACCTTAGCCAAACACATGTGATAGACGAACCAGACATCCCAGTAAAACCAGTGGTGAGCCAGGGCAGCCAGCATCACCGCGATGGTGATAAAGGATGTGAAGAGACAGAATGTGGCTGCAATGGTGTCCGAAACACAGGTTGTTAGCTCAAGACTCATAATGCTCTCTCCACTTTGATCCCCAGGACTGGCGCAGATGATGTCTGCCAACCTAGGAATTCTGACCTTCAGATTTTCATCAATCCACAACCGAAAATCTCCAATGTCACAGGTACAGTCTAATGGGTTTCCTCGAGATCCAAAACCTCTAACTTCGAACTGTCTTTAGTTTGGAGTGTGGATTTATTGATCATCTTGATCAAGTTGTGACTTAAATCCAGGTGGATCAGACTGCTGGCTTCGGCAAGAAAGCTGGAAGGCAGTTGGGAAATCCTGTTTTGCCTCAGTAGCAGTGTCTGAAGAGAAGACGTGCATTCAGACAGGCTCCTGGTGAGAAAGGAGAGCTTGTTTCTACTTAAATCAAGCACGTTGAGGTGGGGGAAATGCTGGAGTAAGCGTCCAATTGAAGAAATTTAACCTATTGTCATTTAGATACAGTTGGGTGAGACTGTGGGGTAAGTTAAGGACTACTTCATTAGGGATACGAAGGAGGTTATTAAATGATAAATCCAGCCTCGTCAGATTTTCCAGATGCTGAAAAATTTGCCTGTACCTGCTATCGCCAGCATTCCACAAAAGGTCAAGGCGGTTGCCACTGAAAACCAATTCTTCCAGGGATGTGCTGTTCAGCTGGTACTCTGTCAGTGTGTAAATGGCATTGTGGCTCAAGTTTAAAACTTTTAGCTGTGTTAGATTTTGGATGAAACCTAGACAGTGAGTCACTCCTGCTATCCGAAAATAGTGTGCATTGTAACTGAGGTCTAGGACTTCTAACTCGGTCAGTTCACTGAGTGCACGATCATCAGCAAAGTCTAGCCAATTGTTTGTCAGATCTAAGTACTTGATATGAGACAAAGCTGCAAACTCAGTCCCATGTAGCACCTGACCATTGCCATTTGAAGACAGATTTAAGCAGGCAATGTCACTGAAAGCTTCAAACTGTTTTTCCCCAATAAAGAAAATACTGTTGCGGCTCAAATCTAAGACTTTGCCGTAATCTGAGCACTGTGGCTTTACTAAAGGGTTGGTGTTATGATAAAAATTGGAATGAGGGTCAAATTCAGTATGTGTAAAGCGTGGCTTATGGATGTGACTCTGGAAGGAGGTGCTTTTGACATCCTTCTGCCTGGTGTCATTTACCAAAGGTGATATTCTGTTTTCTGACAAGTAAATGATGGTCAGCTTGGGGAGATTTTGGAAAATAGTAAAATCAATTTGCTTGATAAAGTTAACACCCAAGTTAATAGTAGTTAAATTTGGGAGATTCATCAGGGGCAAGAAATCCTCCTTTCTGAGTTCCTGGAAGACATAACCTCGGAGATGCAATGTCCGGAGGGCTTTAAGGTGAGAAAAGTTTGAGGAAATATTAATATATTTTGGATATGCCGTCTTTATATAGTTATAAGATAAATCAAGTATTTCTAAGTTAGGCAATGTTGTAAAAAATTCCCCGAGGCGATTTCTGGCACTAGATAGTTGAATTCTAGATGGAGCACCTTTAGCTGAGTCATATTTGCAACCAGGCAGCAGGGATGTTGCGGAGGCTTGTGCTGGAGAGGTTTAGGTACATTAGTTTGTTCAGGGTTTGAAAAGCAGAAGGATGTATCTGAATGGGCGCACCTTTGTCACAGGGTTTACAAGGAAATGGGGCGTTGAAGCACCTCGGACAGTTCCCGCTTAGATCCAGGACTCTCAAATTTGTCAGCTCCCTGAAGTCTTTTGGACCGATTTTCTTGATCTTGGTGTTGCTGAGATAAAGTTCTTGGAGTAAGTTGGGCAGCTTGGGGGGCACGTGGTAAAGGTTGTTGAAAGACAATGATATCACAGTCAGTTTTCTAAGGTTTTCAAATGTCCTGTTTCCGATGAACAATGTTTTATTACAGGCATTGCCAAAATAGCAGTTCCAGTCCAAAAAGAGAACTTTCAGTTGCTCAAGTCCTGACAAATTCTTTTCCGTTACTGAAATGATGTTGTTCTGAGTGAGTCGCAGTTGCTTCAAAGAGCCTGGCAGAGATGCGGGATCTGCTGGAGTCCATTGTCTTCCAGCCACAGTTCCTGGAGCTTTGGTAAGTGGAGGAAAGCACCATCCGTAATATTTGTGCCTTTTCGGTTTTCATATTGTCTCTGGAGTTTGCCGTTGAGGTTGAGATTGATTTTCGTTAGGTTCAGCAGCCCTTGAAATGAGGTATTCGTGATGTGTGTGATGAAATTCTCAGAGAGGTCCAGTTCCGTCACATGGCGATTTACTGTTTGGGAACCTCTTTTAGCCGACGATTGTTGCACTCAGCTATCACAGAGTCATTTTGAATTCTCACATCACAAGGATAGCTGCGATGATAAATCGGTTCAATGAAAAATTCACAGGAGGTGAAGAAGGGCAGGAGAAGACATGTCTGAAGCAAAGGTCGAAGGACCATGTTTGCCTAAAGAGAAGCAGAAATGGAGGGCCATTGTTGAGAGCGGGGTAGCCTTTGTCAGGACCTGGGCAGTGCCTGGCTGCCTGGGGAGGGGCATGAAATGTGAGTTCTCTTAACAGAGCTTCAAATTCAATCAGGAATGATGTTACATTTTTGCCTTATTTGACCTTGAAGGGGGAAGCTCTCTGAGATTATGATGAGAAATCCTGGGGAGCTGCTGCCCGATGCCCCTCCGTTATAATGGGGAGAGGGTGCTGGAGCTCCCCTCTGATGCATACCAGTCCCCAACCCAGTCAATACTGCATCTATGGCTTTATCCCACTAGCTTCATTATCCTAGAAACTGGGGTCAGTCCCAAGGAGAGCTTAGATCCAGCTTCTATTCTGAAATTATCCAGCATGTCCAGGCACAACCATCTGACCCCTTTCTAAATAACCATATTTCTTATGGTGTTTTCCACCATTTTTCCATGCCTCTGTCAATGTCTCTCATCTCCCTGCTTGCCAGGAAAGTGGAACCTTCTATTGATAATAATAACAAAGTGTCAGGTATCATGACAAGGCAGAAGAAGAAGAGAAGGAGGAGGAAGATGAAGAAGAAGGAGGAGGAGGAGGGGGAGAAGGAAGAAGAAGAAGAGGAAGAAGAAGAGAAAGAAGGACAGGAGGAATAGGAGGAGGAGAAGAAGAAGATGATGACAACGAGACGATGACGACAACAACAATGACGACGACTATAGAGGCAGGCTGGGGGAGGTGGGAAGGATCTGGAGACATTGGTGGTGGAATATGCACTGGTGCAGGTATGAGTGCTACAACATTGTATGATTGACACCCAATCATAAACAGCTTTGTAAATGTCTGTCTCTTGGTGGTATAATAAAAAATTATTTAAAAAAAGAACACTTAAACTCTTACTGCACAGGACATGGAGACCAACCTCTACTAAAGTACATGTCTTACTAACCCTCTGCTCCTTCCTATGAGTTCATGCAAGTCTGTCTAAACTCCTCTATAATTAAGGGTTGGGGAACTAAGAATTACTTTCCTACCTTTAACAAGTAAGTTTTTATGTTGATGGTGATTTTTTTGAGAATCAATAATTTTTAATCATCTGAAACAGCCACAGGAAATTAAAATGGAGCAGAATTCCCAGAAGAGTGTTCTCAGTGAGAGATAAAACAGTTGGCCAAACCAGCCAGGTCTGTGAGTGCGAACAATGATCTTCCATAGGATCAATTGTTTCAACAATAATTTTCTTATCGCTCCTTCTAGTAGCTTTGCAATTTTATTTATTTATTTACTTAACTTTTTTTACCACCCCCAGAGGTGCTCAGGGCTTACTCCTGGTTCTGTACTCAGGAATTGCTTCTGGAAGTACTCTGGGATTATATGGAGCATTAGGATAGGGTACCGTCTGCACCATCTTTCCAGTTCATATGGTTTCATTTTATTTCTCTGAAATACTTTTATCATTGGAATTGTTTTGGCATAAAGTATGGGGTGTAGACCTATAATTTCTAAATTGAGGTCCAGTTGCCCCCATGTTATTAACTGAAGATTTTTTTTATTGACAGGAAATTTCCTATATTGTCTCCTAACTTTCCTGTGTAGTCACATCTATTTCCACACGCTGTTCTGCTATTTATTCATCATCCCTCTGTTGGCCTTGAAGAATTACAGTACTTGTGGATGCTCGTATCTTGTAGCACCCTGCTTATGCTTATTCTTTATTTTTAGTTTTCTTTCATAGTCATAATTTAGGACAAAATACTTGAAGTTCACCTCCCAAATAGGGGCATAATATATTCGACATGTAAAGATGTTTTAATGCATAAATGAGAAGACAAATAACCCAACAGAATATGGTCAAATATATTAACAAGATAGTCCACAAAAAAGGGAACATAGATTTTAGATATAATAAAAGATACTCAACATCAGTAAAAACGATTATACTGAAGTACTGTTTTCACCAATTCTGCTGCTCACATTTTGCTGGTAAGCATTTAAGTGCACACAGCCTCTAAGATAGATAACAATGTGTGATATCTATCAAAATCAAAGCATATCCATAAGCCCAGCAGTTTCATTTCCAGAGGTAGAGCCTAAAATTCATACATCTTCACTTAAGTGGCCCATGCAGGGCTGTGAGCAGTAAAAGGCTAGAAGTAATGGAATTACCTCTGAATAGAGTTCTGGTTATATGAATGCTGGCGTATCCATTCCTTTGAATACTCCCTACAGTGACACAGAAACTGGCCACGCTTATTCAGTTACAGTTATGCCTTCAGCAAGTACTTCATGAGCTCAGGAACTGTTTCCATACAAGAAATACAGTAGGGACCAAAATAGATCCAAATACCTGTCGATTTAGAAATGCCATTTCATCTGGAGATGATGGGAAATTGTTAGAGATGCCCTCTTGGGTTCTATTGTCCATTTGGAGCTGATGTTAGATCTTGGAAAGTATTATGGAGATAGAGACAGCATGGGAAGAGGGACAGTTCTATAGAATAACTCACCTTTGGCACTTGCCTGATGTTTAGGTCATAAATAGTCTGGAATAGTGTGCTGGGGAGAGGAAGACTTCAGGGAGAAAGTGCCACTGTGCACGGTGACTCAATTAAAATATAAATTAAAAAAATAAAAGTATTAGAGAACTTGCTAGCCCTCTTGTTGGGTCACACCCTACTTGCTAGCTCTGAGTTTTTGCATTGCTAATAAGGGATTGTTTTTCTCCTTCTACAAGCCTTTTGCTTATTATTATGCTAGGAGATATGTTCATGTATAAGCACAAAAGATGGTCGGATAGTGCAGTTATGAGTTATTTAATCTAAATTATTTACTCCTGGGTTCCCATCATATTTTCTAACTATAAGCCTCCTACAAGGGACTGGATGGTACCAGGAAAAGAGTTCGTCCCTGGCTTTGATATGGGACAACTTTTAAAATAAGCCCTGCTCTGTCTCAAAGTTTAGAGCAAAGATCAGAACAGCTTTGGCTGACTTAAGATAAACTGTGAATGACCTTGCAGCAGAGCAGAGCACTTAACACTGTTGTTGTTGGAGATAGGACCCTGAGGGGGATGGAAATGATCAATCTAGCAGGGGGAGCATAGTTTGGGTCATATGATGTGATCTCCCAGGAAAGATCACCCTATATATAACTAATCTCTGGTTTAGTTATATATGCCTGTCTCTCTTACTGTGCTTATACAAGATGACTAGAAATATTATTGAAATGATTGTTTACTAGCATAGGAGAGAGAAGAGCAATGCTCTATCTTAGCACCTCAATAGCCTTGGGAAGCAGAGGCATGACCCTCCCCAGGGATTTTGCACCAGTAAACCTCATTGTTTTGCCTTTAGTTACACCCTGCCTCCAGAGTCTGCATAAGTCATAGCTCTTGCAGTTTGGGGGTCGGAGAAGGCTGTCAATGGGTTGGAATGGTGACAGAGTGTGTTGGGAGTTGGTGTAGAGTGTAGTTGGAAGAAGTAAAAAGCTTTGGATTTTCTAAACTGTACTCATGGCTCTTTTGTTCATTGACCAGAGGGTATAGTCACTGGTCCCAAACATGATCAGAGAACATGATGGATCCCAATACTGTTGGGGACCCAAATAGCTCCAACATAAAAGTATCTATCTGGTCCCTTCATGGAAAGACTTAATATGAACCTGAATATTACACATGAATAAGGTGTCAAAAATAAATAAATAAAAGAAAATAAAATAGATATGTATATGTCCTTAAACAATAAAGTGCCAGTGTGGTCGTGGCACACCAAATGTGACTTGCATTTTTTTAAGTCATTGTTTTTATTTTTTTTTAAATTTTTTTTATTATACCACCGTGAGACATACAATTGCAAAGGTGTTCATAATTGGTTCTTGGTGATACAGTATACCAGCACCCATCCCTCCACCAGTGCCCCGTTTCTATCACCAATGTACCCCACCCCTCTCGCCCACCCCCAGGCTGCCTCAATAGCAGGTAGCCCCATTTCCTCTCTTTTCTCTCTCTCTCTGTCTCTGCATCTCTCTCCCTCTTCTTTTACACTTTGTGGCTAGCCCTGCAGATATTTAGAGTTTATCACTTAAGTCTCTTTGTGTATATTCAATGGTGAGTTTTAATCTGCCATTACCATTTCCCACATTTAGTAAAACACTGGTATCTATTTATATGCTATTAATGAATACAGTCATTCTATATCTGTCCTTTTCCTTCTAATTTCAGTCAGCATGATTGTCTCCATGTCCATCCATTTGCAGGTAAATTTCATAATTTCGAAATTTCATAATTTCAGTGACTTGCATTGTTGATTCACATTTAGGTCACCTGGTTGCTGACTGAACTGCTCATCAGGTTCCTAGAATTTGTCACTCTATGGGACAATTTTTTCAAAGGCTGGTGGAGAATAGTTGGCAGGGTAAGGCCATATTGCAGACTCTTTCCTGAGCACGGTAATAGGCAGTGCTGATAGGTGATGCCTGGAGCGGGTCCTAAGGGAAATTCCAGTGAGGCCTCCCAGGCCTGGCATTTTCATTTCAAACGAAGCTCAGACAAACGCTGAGCAAACGGGAGAAAGACCACCAGGGGGGCGCAGGAGACCAGTTGAAATTTACTTTTTCTGGGCACAAACAGTTGGAAGAGTCTGAGACCGCTTGATGAAAAAGTCAGGTAGTGATGAAATATTGGGAGGGGGCGTTGTAGAGAGAGGAATTAGAGGTTCCCAATTCCATCTTCTTGAGAGTGGAGGGAGGAGACTAAGAGTTGACAAGTCTCCAAAGGCCTCTATTAGGAGAGAAGTTGAGGGAGAGAAGGGTACAGAAGGGATGTACCCTTCTGTTGTTTGGGCCTGGCAGGGATGGTCATACAGAGCTGGGGCAGCTGAGGGAAAGCTCTCACTGTTCCAGCTAATCCAAAAGGGACACCAGGCCCTCCACGTGCCCCCCAGCACAGGCGTTAGTGGTTAGGCACTTCTCCAGCACTTCCTCTTGGCACCATAGCCCCTAAAGGCCCCAAACTGAGGCTGGGAAAGGAGGTGAACGGGAAGCAAAAAGTGGGAAGGACCTGGGAGCATTTACTGAGTCTAGTGAGGACAATGAGAAAAAACATAACAGCCAGACCACTGCCTCGGTGCTAGAGAAATGGCCATTGAGCCAATGAAGAAGAAAAATGCCCCATGCAGGAACCAGGTGGTGAAACCGGGCAGTGAATACTAGACAGCTTACCCAAAGCAGCAATTCTACAAGTAGATAGAAAGTGCCAATAGGCAGAGCCAGCAGAGGACCAGAGAGGGACCCTTCTGTTGTTTGGGCCTGGCAGCCAAGGGCTGCTTTCAGGGATGGCTGCTAAAGCATTATGTTCCCATAAGGTTTTTGGGTACAAGGGTGTACCCAAACATGAGGACAGGGAGTACAGGTGGCAGAGCAGAGGGGGAAAAACGCCTGCAACAGTTCAGGAATGACAGGCAGCAGAGTTATTGGTCTATATCATGTAGTATGTGAGTGAGAGTAAGCATGTGTGTTGGTATATGTGTGTGAGCATGTGTGTGACCATATGCATGAGTGTTTATTTGTGTGTGAGCATATGTGAGTATGTATGAGGCGTAGTGTGAGAGTGTGAGTGCCTGTGTGCACTCACATGTGTGCATGTGTCCGTGTGGGGTCCATAGCACACAGACTCCCTTTGTCGCACACCTCCATTAGACCACCAGCAGAGATGGGCTGGGCTTCAGGGCTGCAGGCCCAAGTTGGTTAGAGGTGACCTGGCAAAGATAGACCAGGACATCCAAAATTGCAGTCTGTGTGGGGAGTGCCACCTATCCTCTTCCTCTTAGCGGGTCCTGCTGTCCCCAGCATTTTGATGGCTGTCACACGCCAGGCCCTGGGATAAGATCTACATGGGCTGGGGTGGGGGGGCACCTCGTCAGGAGCACTGGTTGATAGTGGGACTAGAGCGAAGTCTTAGGACACCCAAGGGAGTCATCCAGATGGACACTTCAAGAGGAAGCACTGCTAAACGTTCCCTCGGGGCTGGAGTGATGATAGCAGCGGATAGTGTCGGCCTTGTACGCTGCTGACCTGGGTTCTATCTTTGACATCCCCAAGCACTACCAGGTGTCATCTCTAAGCACAGAGCCAGGTGTAAGCCATGGGCATTTCTGGGTATAGCTAAAAACGTAAAAAATAAACAATCAAATACTTGGGGGCTGGATCAACGAGGTCAAGGAGTAGGATTCTTGCCTTGCATGCAGCAGACCTGGTTTCAATCCTGAGTACCAGTTTGGTCCCTGACCCCTACCAGGAAGTAATCCCCCCAAGCACAGAGCCAGGACTAAGCCCTGAGCACCACAGGATGAGTTCCAAAAATGAACACAATTTGTTTGATTATTAAAAGGTTTTTCTCCTGGGGGTCATGGCTAGCGCACTGGCCTCAAAAGCATGAAGCCAAGTATTCGGGTCCCTGGTGCCCCCTGCCCGTGCCAAGCACTTGGGAGCTCTGTGGCCTGTGATCCCTGGTGCCACAAATGTTTTTGGGCCACACCACAGTGTATGGGCACTGCAACCAGGGACTGTGACTCCAGGAGCACAATGGCAAAGTATGATCCCCGCAGCCTGATGCTGACCCCAGCGAACACCACAACGTGAATGTGTGAGCAACACAGCCATGCATGTGTGTGACCTCATCATAGCAGAGGGAAGGGTGCAGGTAGTGTGAATTCCTGGGGAACAAAATATCAGCATTCCAGGGAAAGACAGAAACAGGCCTGAGCACCTAATTCCCTTCTAACTTTCCCTCCCTTCATTGCCAGAACTGCATTTGTTGCGGTAGGCAGTGGGTCTGTGGGCTGGACTTAGCATGTTTGAATTTTCAAAAGATTATACTGAATTGTGATTCATTTTTGTTTCTGAGCTTTGTGGCATCATCACTTCCTTAAAATGTTACCCTAGGCAAGCCATATCCTGGGGCTTTGTAAAAGCTGAAAAGTTGAACACGTCCACAGCCCACACCCCAAACAGAACTAACTCACCCCACTTCCTGGACTGAGACGCATCCGCTGAGAACAACTGGAACTTCCCTTCCACGCTTGCTGCTTCCCTCTTGAGTGCTGAACAGCTCGCACCCGTTATTTAGCGACTTCACCCAGCAAGAAAGAGAGATGGAAACAAGCACAAACTGAAAAAGATCAGAGACAATGTTTAGTATAATCAAGACCTTCTGACTTAGGTTGTTGGGTATTACCTGTGGTACTGGGGATCAAACCCAGGGCTTTACGCAGATGAGGCAAGTGTTCGCCTGCTGAGCTACACATTCAGACTTGGATAATCCTCTGAAAATCAAATTATTTCTCCCATAGATTCTCAGTCATCTCTCTGCAACTACCTTCAATTCTAAACTAAAAGGTCTGAACCCTTTTAGGTGTTATTTTTGGTTTTGGTTCTTTGGACCTTCTAAGAAATGCTCAGGGGACTTGGGGACCACACTGGGCAATATTCAGTCAACCAGGCCAGGTGGTCCCCCTGCTCAGGCCTGGTGATGTAGTGTTATTTGTACCCTCAGTGGCTATACCTTGAGATGCTCCAGGAACCATGGGATGCTGGGCATTGAACTTGCGCATCTGACCATAAATGACACCAGCTCCAGCCTTTGAGCTATCTCCCTGGGCTCTATTTATTTTATTAATTTATTTGGCAGCAAAACTTGATCTGAAATAATCTCTAACTACTCTAATATTTTATTCCCATACTTATCATAAGTATCCCACCCATGTGGTAGAGCCTCGCAAGCTACCCTGTAGTATTTGATATGCCAAGTACCAGTAACAATTATAGACCTCATTCCCATGACCTGATGGAATGGTTTGAGGCTCTTTATGTTCCTGGAGCAAGCAGATGCCCTTGGGCCCTACTAGCATGTGACAGGACATATGGAGATGTTACTGGTGCCTGCTCGAGCAAATCAATGATCAACGGGAAGACAAGTAATACAAGTGATCATAAGTGTTGTTATTCTACAATAAAAATGACTTGGACTCATTGAAGGTATATTGGAAGAATCCTGTATTTGTGGGCCAGAGGGATAGTTCAGGGGTGAAGGTGCTGACCTTGCATGTGGTCAACCTGAGTTTGATCACCAGCAACCCACAGGGTTCCTAAGTCCTGCTAGGAGTGATCCCTGAGCACAGAGCCATACAGAAACAAAACAAAAGAATCCTATGGTGACCATATCATCTAGCTTAAATATTAGTTTTGAACTCTAACACAATTCTGGCCTATAGGCTTCAGATAATGGGATTGTGGGTTGATACTTAATTACCATTTAAGTTGGAGTCACTTAGCAATTCCTGACTTTTTTTTTGACATATCTGCTGTGTCAGAAAATAAGATATGGGGGTCAACAGGGACAAAGCTTAGACTTCTGTTTTTTCTACTTTGGGTCACACCCGGCAATACTCAGGGGTTCCTTCTGGCTCTTCACTCAGGAAGTATTCCAGGCATTTCTCTGGGACCATCTGGGATGTCAGGGATTGAACCTGAGTTGGCCATGTGCAAGGTAAATGCCCTATTCCTGTACTGTCACCCGGCCCCAAGGGCTAAAGGCATCTTTACTTTTGTGGACCTCTTCCTTGCTCCATAAAAAGGGTTAAACTGTGGTTTTGTGATATTAGTATGAAAATGGATAAAATTCAGGTTGACTTCTACTTATTTTCCTGTTTTAAGGAGAAATGAAATTTCTTTTTTACGATAACAGGGGCCCTGGGCCTTCTGTGTCTAAAAGGCAAGTCACCCCAGTACTGCCAATGCCGGTATAATGGGGTTTAAAACAGGACACCACAGGTGAGTTAAGTAGCAAATATTGGAAGTTAAGCATTAGCTCAGGAATGACGCCAATGAAGTGAAAGACTAAGATGGAATAGAATTAAGTGACACAATACAGGGTCAAAAAGGGAGAATATTGGCAGTTGAATTATGTGCCCCCCAAAGATGTGTTGCTTGCTATAAAGAGGAGGAGGAGAAGGAAAAAGAAGAGGAGGAAGAGGAAGAGAATGAAGAGGAAGAGGAGGAAGAGGAAGGATGAGGAAATGAGACAGAGCAAGGAGGAGGAGGAAGAGGAGGAGGAGAAAAGGAGAGGAAGGAGAGCCCCCAGAGGTGTTGAGGCTAGGAGCATCACCTTGATTTCGGCTTCTGCCTCCAGAATTGTGAGGAAGGTGCTTAGCTGCTTTCTGTGGTTCTGAGTCCCCAATTTGCTTATGGTGCTCACAGCCCTATGAGACCAGGAATAAGAACAGAGAACAGGAAGTCAGAGATGATCCTTGGAGCCCAGGCGGAGAGCAACGCCGGCCGCCAGCAGCAACCTTCTGCACCTCACATAGCTCAGTGCACGCAATGCCTCAAGTGCATGACAGGGCCTGGGCCGTCCTTAGCTTCCATCGGAAAAACTCAGCATCTGTTCATTTAAAGAAGACATGGATCATGGTGGAAAAAAAACAACCCTGTGCAGTTTTCTGACTGGCTCAGAAAGGTCTGCCTTAGTGAAAGACAACTGGGGAGGCAGTGTGAGCTCTGGGCCACCCCACGACCCAGCCCTGCAGTACTGAGGGCAAGACAGAGACTGAACATGCAATGGGGCTGATCTGCCAAGGTGGAAAGGGAATTCTAGGACTCGGCGCCTTCCTGGAATCAACAACGCTGTAGCCTGAATTTTTTTCCTCAGCTGAAAAAAGATATTTTCCAAGACACCTTCCTCGCCCTCTTCTAGCGTTTCCTTCACATTAATTTGACTGGCCCCACACTGTCCCCTCCCCTAGCTGTACCCCTTTCTCAAAATGGTGCCACAGAAGTGCCAAGAGAACCTATTGTTAGAAAACATGATTAACCCCCAAACTGATTCTCTTAGTTGTTTGGCCTTGATGTATATAAAATTCTATCAGAGACTATTGTATTTTTTCATTGTTGTTTATTTGTTTGATTTTGGGCTATACTGGGCAGTGCCTAGAGCTTTCTCCTGGCTCTATATTTAAGGACTACTCCTGACTGTGATGTCTGTTATATACAAGAGAAGTACTTTTGGTTTGGTTTGGTTTCATTTTGTTTGACCACACATCGCAATACTCAGGGATTCCTCCTGACTCCGCACTCAGGAATTATTCCTGGTGGTATTCAGGGACCCTATGGGATGCCAGGGACTGAACCCAGCATGGGTCTGGGTGCAAGTCAGACATTTTCTCATTTTCTCTTCATAAGAAGTCAGTGAGCTGGATGCTGCCAGCAGTGCCACTTCTACAGGTCTGAAATCTGGGACCCAGACAGGCTGCCCAATAGATCACTCAGAGGGCAGGTGCAGAGCAGAGACAGAGCCTAGATGGGTTGTTGATGAATGAGTAGTGACGTGATTTTCCTGAGCATCAGAAACCTGGTTGCTATATCCTGCAACCTTGGGACGCCAGCGGCCTCAGATGAGGACAGTTGGGAGGGAGTGTCCTCAGTGCTCAGGAGACCAGGATCACTTCTGGTGATTCCTGGCTGAATGGGTCAATGCTTCTGTTCCATGATATGACACTGCTTTAGGGGCCACATGATGCCAGGGACTCACACTTAGATCTTTGAACACGCAAAGCAGATGCACCCCAGATTCTGGGCACGGACTCTGATTTTAGACACATATACCTACTAGCAGCCCTTTGTTGGTATACGCAATTTTAGAAGCATATACCAACTAGTGGCTACCTGTGTTTGCTGGTACCCACTCAGAGAGATGGGAAATGCCTTTCAGTAGGCTATTTTGTAGCCTCTAATGGTCACAAGTTTGGGGAGATAATAGTTTAAAATTAACAAATGGGGCAAGAGATAGTACAATGGATAAGGGTGTTGCTTTGCAGATAGCCCACCCTGGTTGAATTCTTGGCACCATAAATGGTCCCCTGAACTTCATCAGGAGTAATGGCTAAGCGTAGACCCAGGAGTAATCTCTCAGCACTTCAGGGTATAACCCAGCCTCCAAAAAACCCTAACAAGGGGGCTGTAGTGATAGCACAGCAGGTAGGGCGTTTGCCTTGCACATGGCCGACACGGGTTCAATCCCCTGCATCCCATATGGGCCCCCGAACACTGCCAGGAGTAATTCCTGAGCGAAGAGCCAGGAGTAACCCCTGAGCATCTCTGGGTGTGACCCAAAAAAAGCAAAAAAAAAAAAAAAACCTAACAAAATCAAAATAACAAATGCTCAACTCTGTTTAGTAGCTCAGTTGAACTCCAAAGACACATTCCACTGCAATGACGTTCCTCTCCATAGGCCTTGGCTCTTCATGTCCAAGTGTGTTTCTGAGGCCAGTTGTCCCTGTGAGGTACCTACTGCAGCCCCGTGGCCCGGGCCCTCAGGAGACTGTCTTGTCCTGTATATGCTCTGGGTATGGATGTTTTATTTAGGATGATTGCATGAAGGCATGAGAAGCAGGGCATGAAGGGGAGGATGCACCTCACACACACTCCAATCTTCCCTCTGCTTCCACACAAGGGAAGCTGCTGCCTTCTGCAATCAAACTGGGTCCCAAAGCCCAGTCTGTTGTTGCTTTAGGGGAGGGCTCCACTCTGCACTTGAACTTCACACTGGAGATGCCAGTTAGAAGGCTCCACGTGCCCTCCCTTTACCACATGCTAATTTCATCGCCAGAGATCCAGCCTGGAAGGGTCCCCATGTGACTGGGATGTCAAGGCAAGGCCAAGGCTTTCTGTCCTGAAACCAGTCACCAACTAAGTCCTTGCCTGTCACCAACCTCGCGTGAGAGGCAGGAGGGTCTGTTTTCCAAGTTTAATTTAATTTTATATTCTTCTATCTTTCATTGTCTGTCTTGGCAATTAAGTTACACTGGTTCTCATGGTGGTTTGCAGCTATCAAATAGAAATTCCTAACTTTACTCGCACGTCTGTGCTTGTCATTGCCATTGGCTCAGTTGGCTCAATCCCTTCCTGGCCAGTGCAGTCATTGGTAATGCATCATAAAATTTTAGTGCAGAATTAATTTACTCTCAAGATCGAGCAGGGGTACTAAATGGATGTTAAAAATTAACTTAAAAATGTATGCTAATTGGGGATAGAAAAATCACTCTAAGAACTGTAATCAGAACTAAATGAGCTGAGGAAAATGACATGATCAATCTTGATTATTTGCCTCATGACTGGCAGTGTTCAGGGGGCCATGTGGTGCTGGGGTTCAAATGTGAGCCCCCACATGAAAACCCTACGTGCTTCTAGGAGCCATTTCCATGGCCAGTTTGGGACACGTTCTCTTGCAATCAGTGTTTTTCAATTGCTTTTGCCATATCGTCAAATTTTCTAGAAAATATTCTTCTTAGAGATCAAGTCTGAAGTCAGAGAGACTGTAGCCCACCCAGCCCCACCCATCCCCTGGCACCGCATGTGGTCCCTGAGCCCCACCAGGAGTGATCCCTGAGCAGAGCTAGGAATAGCTCCTGAGCATAGCTGAGTATGGCCCCCCAAAAAAAAACAAAAAACCAAAATAACAAAAGCTGAAGACCTACTCTAGCTAAACACCTTGGAATAAAATTATAAAAATGGTAATCTGTAAAACAAACAAGCAAACAAGCAAACAAACAAAAAACTCTGAAGGAGCCGAAGCTGCAGTTAATATGGAAGTAAATCTCGCATCATAAGCTAATTCCTGTCCATACGTCCAAAGCTGAAGCCTGTTCTTCCTGGTAAGGGCAGTCGGGGAAACCAGAGGCCCCTCCACTTCCTTCCCACCCTTTCTCATTTGGAATTTGCTGTTTCTGATTGAAATGCCCAAGACCACTGCATTTGGGTTTCCACAACGGTTTCCACAATGATCGTACCCCAGCCACTTTGCCTTCATTGAGACGGACTTTTCTTTGTTCATACGATTTCTCATCAAACCATTCTACAAAGGAATCCCATAGTGTGCAGGAAGGCTGTATTAAGAGAATAGAAGCTGCTCACCACAGTTCTGGCGCTGTCCGCAGCTTGTTGGGCCAGTCTGCAGCTGTGCAAAGGAGCGGAGCTCTCAGTAGCAAGGAGAAAGGAAGCCAGCAGACTTCCTGAAATTGGTTGCGTTTAGCAGCACGACCGCACATGTGGTTTAGGGAAGTTTATATGGGAAGAAGGGAACTTGGGATTTCTTAAGCATTGCCAAATTTTGGGCTTTAAAATTTCAAAAATAAAATTGGGGGAGGCGAAGATTAATATAGGAAAGTGGTTTAAATATAGTATAAGCAAAGCATCCATGGTGTGTGTGGACCGCAAATGATTATCCAGATGTGAAGAGCAGTACATTCTGGAGTGGAGGAAGATGGGGAGAGCATATAGAAATATACTTTTAGTGGGTTTCCCCCTCTTACCGCATTTTTGTACTCATTTAAGATCACCTGAGCTCTTCTGCTATCTAATTCAATGCTGTAGTTTAATGGCATACTTACAGTTTTATCTTTGTTCTGTAGAACAAGTGTGTGAATGTGTGCAAGTGTGTGAATGTGGGTCCCTGACCAGGCTGGGCCACACAGTGAAACTTTTGGATGGTCATACAGCTCAACGGCACGGGCACATAGTATAAGCTCAATCAAAGTTTACTGGAGGAAATGAATATGAAGTGTTCTCGAGATAGGAAGATGCCCTGGTTTAGTCTAATAAGGGAAACTTGGGATGTGGGGTATACACAACCAACTCCGCTCAGGGTTTACTCCTGGCTCTGTGCTCAGGGGTCACTTCTAGTGGGGCTCAGGTGACCAAATGTATTGCCATGAACCAAACTGGGTCGGCTGTGTGCAAGGCAAGTGCCTTACCTGCTGCTCTCTCTCTTTGACGCTAACGGAACTATATTTGTAGCTATCCAAAGGGGACATCAGAAGATTTGGAGAACAGAGGTTATCTACTACGGACTAGGAACCAAATCCTTCCTGGGAGCTAAGAAAACTTTCCCAGATGACAAAGAACAGCAACTTTAAGCTCCAGTTAGGCAAACTGCTACCAACCTCCCCTTCAGAATTCTGTTCTTATCGGACCTATGTCCTAAAAAAGCACTCTTGATTCTGTCTATCTGGAGTTTGAACCACACTCCAGCTTAGGCACTGCTGCTTACACAAACAGTACGTGGAGATCACACAGGAGTCAGCTAAAGTTTGTTATATTTTTGGATTTCATGAATGAAATAATTGTAATGTCTCTTCATGGAAGTACTTCTGTAATGACCTCAGTTTGCCTGTTGGTATATCAAGTCTAAAATACTCTCTCGCTCTTTACTGAGAAATTTTGCTGACCTGACCAGAGAGAAAAGGCTGGTTTGGGTATAGTGTATCCGTCTTGGGGTCAGAGGTCAGGTCAGAGCAATAGTATAGGCATAGGACACTTGCCCTACACGTGGGGAAGCTGGGTTCGATCTCTGACATCCCATATTGTCCCCCAAGCACCTCCAGGAGTAATTCCTTAGTGTAGAGCCAAGAGTAAACCCTGAGCATTGCCAAGTGTGACCCCAAAAGCCAAAATATAATCACATGTAGTATATCCATCTTGTCTGGGACAGGGTGACATCACACATACATATACACCACGGTAGGAAAGGATTTGGGGAGCCCTTATGTGGTAGGAGGTACACCATTGGAGAAGTTATGATCTGGGGTCCCCTTCTATAGGGTTGGTACATGTTTGGGAAAGGGTCCCTATAGCACCGGGAAGCAGCCGGTGGTTTTGTAGACTTCTCTGAGACCATCACAATGGTGAGCTCCAAGTCCTCCCTTGGTGCCCTCCCTTGTGGCGTGACCAAAGCTCATGCTCCAGCATTTGCTCAGGAAGAGAGACTGAGAATGACTGCTGGGGCAGACCTGGAGGGTGATTTGCTTTTCTAGAAAAGCCGCCACCCGTGCCTGCATTTCTAGGTCATAGTGTCGTTCAGAAGTCAACCAGTCACCAGCATCTCGTAGTGTGACTCATCCGGGGCTCTGGGTGCCAGGTGAAGCCTTGGGAATGAGCTGTTTGGGTAAATGCATCAGCTTACAACTCGTGTTGACCCACAGTGCTGGGAACCACCCCTAAGAACAGGGAGACTGTCAAAGCAGAGAGACCACAATGGATCAAACAAAAAGACAGAAATAAGTGACGGAAGCGTGGGGTCAGGAGGCTAAAAGCCTTGTGAACTAAAAGCTTGAACTCTCCTTTTCCATTGATTTCTTAGAATAAAGAATCATTCCAGAAAAAAAGTGAGGAGGACCTTTTTTTTTGGTCTGTTGGGGTCATACCTGGCTCTGCACTCAGGAATTACTCCTGGCCATACCAGGGGACCCTGTGAGATGTCAGGGGATCAAACCCGGGTCAGCCGCATGCAAGGCAAATGTCCTACCTGCTAGCCTATCACTCTAGCCCTGACCTTTTATTTTTATTATTTTAACTGAATCGCTGTGAGATACACAGTTACAAAACTGGATCAGCTTCAGTCATACAATGTTCCAGCACCTGTCCCTCCACCAGTGTACATTCCCCACCGCCCATGTCCCCAGCTTCCCTGGGCAGACATTCTCTAGCCAATTGACAATCTATACTAGGCTATCACCAGGCTGAAACATTTTTACATATCAGAGGGCCGGCATTTGGGGACAAGCTTGTTTGGCCTTACCTCAGTGTCTGCCTTCTCTGGGAGGTGGAGCAGAAACAGAGCAGTCCTGGGGCCTGAGGCTGATTCCAAAGAGGCTTATTCCGAGGCTCCCTGTGGCTCGGGCTCACTGCCAGGCACCTGGGGGAACAGGTTCTCTAAGGCAGCATTTCAATGGGGGTGGCATGGGGTGCGGGTTCCGTAGAATATTTCAAGGGGACCATGGGTGACTATCACAGAACCGAGGTCCATGGCACAAGACTGGGGGCCATCTGTTGTGTGCATGGGAAAGAAGCATGGCCGGAAGGAGGGTGCCCTTGAGTGTGTCTTGAGAAATGCTGATGTTCGGGCAGCTCTTCCTGGGCAGATGGGCTCCAACTCAGAGCCCAGAGCGAGTGCAGATGGAGGAGGGCTGCTTACTGCTGTGCTGAGCCACAGGAAGCACCGTGTGCCTCCAGGAACTGAAGCTTCTCTTGAGCTCTTTCTACTTCTTTTTTTTTTTGGGGCGGTGAGACCTGGCGATGCTCAAGGGCTTCTCCTGTCTCTGCACTCAGGAATTACTCCCTGGTGGTGCTGTGGGTATATGGGATGCTGGGGATTGAACCTAGACCGACCGCATGCAAGGCAAACGCCCTAGCTGCTGTGCTATGGCTCTGGCCCCATCGACTTCGGTATCCACGAAGGCCCTAACTGAAAAGGCAAGCACTCGCTGAGACGAGAGAGTGGCTGTGTCCCAGCAGGACTTGCTTTTGAAAATCTCATCAAGCGTGTCCCATCCACCAGGATTGCGGATCTCAGACATGAATTCGGCGGCTTCACATTGACCAAACGGATTTTAGGCTTGCACTGTTCCCAGACTGGTGGAAATGGATTTATGAAGCAGCAAAGTACTGCAAGACCTCACCACTGAGCCCTCCACTGCAGGGGCACTGCCCCGTTGCCCACCTTCCCCACACCGAAAGCGGGTCCACAGTGCTGACACCATAGAGGCAGGGCACATTTTTCAACATGGGGGCGCTCAGTGCAAAAATGGAGGAAACAGATGAAATGTGGCCACAACAGACAGCATTTCCTGTTTTTGGACAACAGGACCCTCAAGCAGCTAGAGGACACTTGAATCTCCATATGAGTCCTGAGACAGCACGCCCTGCCTTGAGTCTCGGGTAGAGACTCTGCCCTGGAGTTTCCACATCCCCATGGCTGGTGAGCAGGGCGGAGCCTTGAGGCAGAGTTCTCAGAGCTGCACTGATTCTTCTGCCTCAGCGAGTCTGGGGGGTGGCTGGGAGTGCAGCGGAGAGCGTGCGGAGCCAGCCAGAGGCTGCGAGGGGATCAAGGGCAGTTTGAGGGGAGCAGTGGGTGGAAGAGGAAACTCCCTGCGTCACAGTTGATTGAGTTGGTTGATGAAGCAAGACCATCCGGCGCGATTGTTCCGTGGTGCCCTGCAGTCAGATGGAAATTTGTTTTATATATAACTTGTCAAGTTTTCTATGCCTGCCGTGCTGTGGCAATGAGGAAAAGGGCAGGTGAAGAGGAAGTCTCAAGTTTAGGTGGTGCCAATCCGAGCTTCAGTACCGTGGGGGGTGATGGGGAGGCTAGCGTGAAATTTGTGGCTTGAGTTGGAAGCAGCCACCAGCTTGCAACACCATTTAGCTTCCTATAGATCTTGAGGACTACATAGGGAGATAATTTTGTGGTGAATCAATGCCCCTCAAGGGCTGTGTCAAGAATGGCTCCACCTGTGGGAATCTTCCTCCTCAAAACCTATGACACTAATCTCATAATGAGAAAGTTCCCAGGAAAGCCTGACCTGAGAGATACTCTATAAAATGCCCGGGCAGTGTGGCTCAACCATGAAGGTCATAAGAAACAAGAATCTGAGTAACTCGCACGGCTCAAAGACAGACATTGGGAGAGTACACAGTCAATGATGAGATGCGCCGCACATGTAGAATCAGTATCCGAAGATGAATAAAGATGGAGTAAAGTGTAGAATTAAATGAATACTCATGCCTCAGTATTGGATCATTAATTGTAACAAGTGCGTCACAGTCTTCTAAGAGGCCAATGATAGGAGACACTGGGTGTGGATACACAGAACTCTGACTTGCAACTCTTCTGTGCAGCTACTCGAAAATAAAAGGTTCATTGATTTAATTAAAGTTATTAATTTTTTATTGGATCAATGTGAGATACACAGTTATGAAGTTGTTCATGTTTTTTTTTCTTTTGGATCACATTCAGAGATGCTCAGGGCTTATCCTGGCTCTACACTCAGGAATCACGCCTGGTGGTGCTAGTGGGACCATATGGGATGCTGGGGATTGAATCCAGGTCGGCGGCGCAAAGGCAAACGCCCTCCCCACTGTTCTATCACTCTGGCCTTGAAGTTGTTCATCATTTGACTTCAGTCATACAATGTTCCAACACCTGTCCCTTCACCTGTGTACATTCCCAACACCAATGTCCCCAGTTTCCCTACCACCCCCAACCCCATCCTGCCTCTGTGGAAGGTACTTTTCTTCTCTCTCTCTCTCTCTTGCTCTATGGGCATTATGGTTTATACTACAGGTACTGAAATATTTCAATTTAATTTTTATCTTGATTTTTGTTCTTTGTAGACCCATGCTTATATTCGCAGTATTAATAATAGTCAAGAGGTGGAAATGACCCAGTGGCCATCAGTTGATGAAGAAAGAAAAAAATGTAGTCTATATGTGGCAGAGAATTTGAAGAATTCTGACACTGGCTACCACCTGGATGAGTGTTGGAAGTCTGAGGGAAGGTGAAGGAGACGGGGCACAAAGGATAGATCCTACATTATTCCACTTGTGTGGTACTCAAGCAGGACAACAGAGAAAAATAGTAGTCCTCAGGACTGGGAGGGAGTTGCTACTTCCTGGGAACAGTTTCAATATGATAAGCTGCAAAGTTCTGAAATGGAATAACAGTGGCGGTTGCACAACAGTGGGAATCTAGCTCACACTGCTGATGGTGCACCATGGAGGGTTAACACGGTGCATTTCCATCATGTGCACTTTTCTTTGGATCCAGCTTTGATTGTTGATTCAGCCTCCTTATAGTTCCAGGTAGTTTTACATTTTCTTCAGACTGGTAGGTGATTGTGTTTCTAGGAATCTGTTCATTTTCTGCAGCAAATCTAGTTTCTTCAATATTTTTCAGAGTCATTTTTATTTCTGCATAATTGATAGTCATGTGCCACTTTAATTTCTTTTGTATAATTGATATTCATATGCCACTTTCATTCCTGATTTTTATTATGAGACTTCCTACTTATGTATTTCACAGTTTGACTAAAGGATTTCCAATTTGTTCTGTTTGAATGATGAAATTTTATTTTTATTCATTCATTCATCCATTCATTCATTCATTCATTCATTCATTCATTCATTTATTTCTTCTTGAGTCACACAGAGCGATGCTTAGGGGTTCCTCCTGACTCAGCACTCAGAAATTACTCCTAGTGGTGCTCCGGGACCCTACAGGATGCCGGGGATCAAACCTGGGTTGGCTGCAGCAAGGCAAATGCCCTCTCTGTTCTACTATTGCTCTGGCCCTGGGAATGATGTGTTATTCCTGTATCTCCTCCATTGTTTTATACCCTTTATTTCTTCTCTACTATTCCTCCCTTCCTTTTCCTTGACTTGTTGTAGCCTTGCCAGGTCTCACAAACACAACACACACAGACACACAGAAACACACACACTCTGGCTGAGAGGCACAGGAGAGAGATTCCACATTTTGTTGCCGTGCCAGGAACTGGAAAGGGGCTGATGTGTGGCCTGGGCATGTGGGCGATGCTGAGGATGTCCCTGGTGCCTCGTACCTGCTGCCCAGACACTCTGCCACAGAGCCCCAACCCAAGAGGCTCTCCTATCCTCTCTTTTTTCTTCTATAGCCTAACTTTGATGAATTCTTCTGTTTTCACTTTCTCATGCAGTTAGATTATTTGAGATAGCTCCTTCTCTTCCTCCTCCTCCTCCTTCACTTCCTCTTCATCCTCCCCTACTCTCTCCTCCTTCCCCTCCTGTTCCCCCCTGAATCAGCCTCAGATGCCGCCTCCTCCATGTGTGCCTCTTCTGGTGTTCTATGGCCTCAATGCTAGTTTCGCCCCACTTACATCTCACAGCCATCTTCAGTGAAGTTCTCTTCCTTGCAGCAGGAGGTAGTGTGCTTGCAAAGGTTTGGCCGTAGTTCAAGCTGGAATTTGAACTAAAAGCCTCTGTCGCCTGTGTTGTATTTTGCCCTGGGTGACAGTTTAGGGCATCTGTTGTGTTACTCCCTACAGGTTACTCTCTGCATCCAAGCATTTTGTTCTGGTCCCAAGCATTGCCTAAGTGAAAAGGTTTTGTAATGATGAAGGAGAAACACAGATAATCAGTCCTGTAAGTTTGGTGTATGGAGTTCAAGAATTTTTCCTTTGTATATACTGACATATTACACATACTTCTTTTTTTTTTTACAAAAATGTGATCATATGATGTGCTATTTCACACAAATTTTTCACTGAGTGCTCTGGATTTTTAAAAATAGTTTTCATTTTGTTTTCCAGGCCATGCCTGGTGTTCTTGGGAGCTATTCTTAGCAGTGCTTGGCAGACTGCGTGGTGTTGGGGATTGAACAAAGAATGCACAGTTTTGAGCTATCTTTGAATATTCTTCCTGATCCCTAGCACTCGCGCTTGGTTATGTAGTTCTGTCTTTTTTTTTTTGTTAACGGTTATGTTATATATGCATTGTATGGATGCGACACTTTATTTGATAAATCTCTTTCTGGAAAAAAAAAGGTCTTTGTGGATACACCCAGCAGTGCTCAGAGCTTACTCCTGGAGTTTTATTCAGGGATCACTCTTGGCGGTGTTCAGGAGACCATATGTATTGCTGGGGTTGAACCCAGGTTGACCCCAAGGCAAGGCAAGCCTCCCTTGCGTGCTATACTATTTTTCTGGCTTCCTGTCCATTTTTAACATAACAATGCTACAGAAAGGCATCTTTGGAGAGAAAATAGTTTTAACTAACTCATTTATTCATTCATTTTTTGGTCAGCAGATAAATTTGTTGGTATAAGAACATAGTGAGTCCAATAAGCCTATTATCATCAAGGAAACTGAAACAGTAATTAAAAGTCTGCCTGAACACAAAAGCCCAGGTCCAGATGGATTCACTAGTGAATTCTTCCAAACCTTTAAGGAGGACCTACTGTCAGTCCTTTTCAAGCTCTCCCAGGTAATAGAAGAAACAGAAACACTCCCAAATAGCTTCTGATATCCAAAGCAGGCAGAGACAACACACACAAAAAAATGAACACTACAGACCAATCTCCCTGATGAACATAGATGCTAAGATATTCAACAAAATACTAGCAAACAGAATCCAAAGACTCATCAAAAAGATTACACATCATGACCAAGTAGGATTCATCCCGGAATGCAAGGATGGTTCAACATTCGCAAGTCAATCAACATAATGCATCAATCAATAAGAGAAAAATAAAACCATATGATCATATAAATAGATGCAGATAAACCATTTGACAAGATCCAACACCCGCTCATGATTAATACCCTCCAGAAAATGGGAATTGAAGGAACCTTCCTCAATATAGACAAAGTCATCTACCAAAAGCCCACAGCAAGTATCATTCTAAATGGGGAAAAACTGAAAGCCTTCCCCCAAGATCAGGGATAAGACAAGGTTGCCCATTCTCACCACTTCTATTCAAAATAGTACTGAAGTACTTTACCATAGCAATCAGAGAAGAAAAGGGCATTATGGGCATCCAGATAGGCAAGAAAGAATCAACCTATCACTACTTGCTGATGACATATTATACCTAGAGAACCCTAAACTCTCTACCAAAAAGCTCCTAGAAACAATAGATACCTGTAGTAGTGTGGCATGGTACAAAATCAATACTCTAAAGTCAATGGTTTTCCTATATATAAATAATGGAAGACAAGAAAGGGATATTAATAAAACAATCCCATTCCACCATTGTGCCACAGAAAATCAAATACCTAGGAATCAGCTTAACTAAGAGTGTAAAGGACCTGTACAAAAAAAACTAACAAACACTGCTCCAAGAAATCAAAGAGGACACTAGGAAATGAAAACACGTTCCCTGCCTGGATTGGGAGAATCAATATTGTCAAAATGGTAAAACTCCCTAGAGCTTTATAATACAGATTCAATGTGGTTCCTATATGATACCCATGGCATTCTTCAAAGAAATTGACCAAACGCTTCCTGAAATTTGTACGGAATAACACACCCCACGAATAGCTAAAGCAATCCTTGGGAAAAAGAAGATGGGATGCATCACCTTTCCCAACCTCAAACTGTACTACAAAGCAGTAGTAACAAAAATAGCGTGGTATTGGAATAAAATAACAGACCTGTGGACCTATGGAATAGAGTTTTAAAGTATCCTGACACCTATCCTCAAATACATGATCCCCCAAACTTTGATAAAGGAGCAAAAAAGTATGAAATGGGGCAAGAAAGTTCTTCAAATAAGTGGTGCTGGGAAAAAACTGGGCAGCTAAGAATGTAAAAATGAATTCCTGGACATCTGTCTAACACTACACAAATATCAGATCAAAATGGGATTAAAGATCTCAATATCAGACCTGAAGCTTCATAAAAAGACATTGAAGACAATATAGAAAAGTCCTCCATGACGCTGAAGTTAATGGTATTTTGGAAGATGAAAAACAATCCACTAACAAAGTGATTTCTGGGAGGCAAAAAAATAAACATATTGAGACTACATGAAAACTAAAAGCTCCTGAAACGCAAAAGAAACAGTAATTAAGATACAAAGACAGTCCAACAGAGTGGAAAGAATAAGCTCCACCCCGGTCACCCCATCTGATAAGGTGTTACTATCCAGGACATATCAGGCACTGGTAGAACTTTACAAGAAGAAAACAGCCAAACCCATAAAAAATGGGGAGAAGAAAATGAACAGAAACTTCAACAAGGAAGAAATTCGAATGGCCAAAAAGCATATGAAAAATGTTAATCATCACTAATCATCAGAGAGATGCAAATCAAAACAACAATGAGATATCATCTCATACCACAGAGACTGGCACATATGCAAAAGAGCAAGAATAACAATGCTGGCATGGATGTGGAAGAAAGTGGACTTCATTCATTGTTGATGGGAATGCCAACAGGTACATCATTTTGGAAACAATATGGACATTCCTCCAAAGACCAAAATTGAGCTCCCATTCCAACCATACCACTCCTGGGAATAAAATCCTGAGAAGGCAAAACACAGACAAACACCATCTACACTTTTATGTTCATAGCAGCACTAATCACATAGCCAGAATCTGGAAAGAACCAGAGGGCACCCTGAACTGATGACTGGATAAAGAAACTTTGGTACATCTGCACAATGAAATACTATGCAGCCAACTATAAAAATGAAGTTATAAAATTTGCCTAAAATGTATGGACATGGAGAGGATCATGATGAGTGAAATTAGCCAGAAGGAAAAGCTTTACAGATATAGAGTGACTGCAATTATTTGCATGCTACCAAAAAAAAACCCAGCATGAGACCAGTATCCAAGCCAGACAAAACATGGATCTAGAGGTCTTATCAATGGGTAGAATCTACTGCAAATGTGTGGGAGCTGTAGTTAGTAATTCAGAAAAGGAACAGTGTACTAATAATTATGGTAAATGATAATACCAGCGTAGAACTGAGCATTGAAAGTAGGCAAAAGGTTATACATGATAAATCCTAAATGTATGTATCAGAAGTCACGTATAAGAGAGAGAAAGGAGAGAGAGAGTGAGACAGAGAGAGCAGACAGAGAGAGAGAACACAGAGAGAACAGAGGTGGAATATTATCTATTATGACGCAGGCTGGGGAAATCAGGGTACATTGGTGGTGGGAAATGGGCACCTCGGTGGAGGGATGGGTGCTGGAGCAGTGTATGACTGAAACTCCAAATGTGAACACTTTTGCAACTGTATATCTCACGGTGGTATAATATTTTTTAACAAAGAATATATGAGTCCAGATATGTTTGCATTTTGGGAGCCATCACGATCACTATCACTATCTTCCCTTGCATCTATTTGCTAGAGCGGCACCAGTAATATTCCATATGTCCTGTCTCATGCTAGTAGAACCCAAAGGTACTGGCTCCAGGAACATAAAGAGCTCAAACCATTATATTAGGTCATGGAATGACCTAATATAAATGTTACTGGAATTTGGCATATTCCATACCGTAAAGAAAACCAAGGAAGGCAACTTTTCACTATGTATTTGTAGTTGTTTTGTTTTTCTTTTATTTTTCTTTTTTTGTAGTTTGTCCAAAATACCATATTTGGTTTTCTCTGACAAAAACATATGGAAACTCTTTGGCAGAAATAACAGTAGAGAATTATGGGAAGCATCTGGAAGTTTCCTTCCAGTGATCAGTCTTGGCTCTTCCGCTTGCTTTTGCTCCCAGTCGATTCCTGTTCTCCAGCTCTTTGAGAGCCAAAAGAATCCTTATATATACTATTTTCAGGGTACAAACCTGCTTTGCCAATGGGCCATTACTTTCTCAAAGAACTTGGCTGTCATATTGTTTGCATATGTGTCTATAAGGCAATTTTGTTTCATTTGTCTTTTTGTTTGTTTTGTGTTTGGGCTATAACTGGTTGTGGTCAGGGTTGTTTCCTAGCTCTGCACTCAGGTTTTACTACTGGCAATGCCCAAGGAACCATATGGGGGATGCGGGAATCAAACGCGGTAGGACATGTGAAAGCGCAACGACCTTACCCACTGTGCTATTCTCAGGCCCCTTTGTTCTATTTTTTAAAAGTAAAAGTGTTGATTTGGCGTTGGTTAACAATAATATATAATCTTTAACCTCTTGATACAGGATGTCCCCTTAAGACCACACCCACCCCAAGTTTCTCTGCCATCCGTGCAGTCAGACCGACTCTGCAACCCACTCCTCTCCCTCTCCCTGTCCCCTCTTTGACAAGCACATTTTTCACAACCTAATTTATGTTGCTTATCAGTCATTTTGGGCCCTTTAGTTCTAAACATATTCCATATATGAGAGCACCCATCTGGTAATCATTTGTCACTTTCTCTGACTTTTTTTCCTGTAGCACAATCACCTCAAATTCGATGCATGTTTTTACAAAAGAATATTAGCTTGCCTTTCTGATGACTGAGCGCTGGTGTTCCACTGACTGTAAAGCTTCTGAACTTAATCAACTCACCATGAATGGTCACTTAGATTGCTTCATTATTTTGACTGTAGTATTTACATTCATATGAGGCTATAAATATACAGAAGTTAATACATCCTTTTGGATTAGTGTTTTCAGGACCTTTGATAAATACCTAGAGTGATATTAATGGGATTGTCTAGTATTCATATTCTTCAGATTTTAAGAAGCTTCTCCCTAAAAGCCATACTTACTCATATTCCTAACTACCATCAAATTTTTCTCTACATCCTAAGCTAGTACTTGCTGCTTCCTGTCTTGACATCCAGGAGCATTTCAGATGTGTGGTGATATTTCACTGTAAGCTTTATTTGCATTTTCCTAATGGCATGTAAAGTTTGAAACTTTTTTTCATACACCTATGTTCTATTTGAGAGAAGTGACCATTTGGGACTTTCTCTTTTTCAGTGCTGAGGAGTGAACCCAAGGGCCTCATGTATGCAAAAAACGGTAATTCTAACCACTTGATTCTTGTTATCATCCTTTCTTCTCATTTTTTTAATTTGGATTTTTTTTTGGTCGTGAGCTTGTAAGGCCCCTTTATGGTATTTAGGATATCACCCTCCTTTGTCACATATATGATTGCCACATCTTCAGCCAGATACTCCTCTTATGCTGTTCAAAAGCTTTTTAGCTGTAGTCCCATTTATTTCTGTACTTAGTTATTCCCTTTATTTGTTTTTAAACACTCGGCAGTGACTATGGTCCTTGGCTCTGCACTCAGAAATAATCCTGGTGGTGCCCAGCAGACCATATGGGATACAGAGGATCAAACCTGTGTCAGCTTCATGCAAGACAGACACCCTACCCGCTCACTATTGTCTGGCCCTTTTTTTGTTCTCTTTCAATCAACTCTATCATATATATTCTTGGTCAAGCCTAGTGGTGCTCAGGTTTTCCCTGGTTCTGTGCTAAGGTCAGGGATAACTCCCATGACTCTTGAGAGATCTATATGTGGTGCCAGGGATTGAATCAGGACACCTGACCTCTCACACTCTCTTGGTCCTCCCATTTTGAGCTCAACCCTTACAGAGACTTGTGGTAGATGCCAGTGATGATATTCTTCTATGCATTTTGTGATGACAGATGTTATAGCCAAATCTGTAAATGTGTTGCATTAAATTTTGTCATCCTATTACATAATATATAGTTTTGGTTTTGTTTTTGTGGATAGGCTTTGAGTTGAGAGAATTTGTTTCTATGTGATGGTGACATAAGCGCTTCTGTGTCAAATGGAGGGATCTGAAACTAGGCGTTAGTGGTCCTCCAGTTTTGTGTGATGTGATAGTATGCATTGGGGAGAGAGGCGCTCTGAAAGGCAGCAGGATGAAAAGAAAATGCAGAGGGCTATTTTGGGACAGGACTTACCACATGCATATAAGGGAATTCTGATATCAGTTGACATGAGCTCCCTAGTAGCAGAGAGGAAACCACAACTTTAGTTCCTCATAATAGCAAATTCCCTATCTTCCATTCTCGCCAATATATTTCCTTTTCTATTTCCTTCTTTGGAATTTTAGCATCCTCTTATTTGTAGAACTACTTTTAGAAATTGAGAAAGACAGTTTTTCTTCCTTCCTGCATCTGCACTGCAAGGAGTTTCAGAAAGGCTTCAGGGTCAGAAAGAAACAACTTTTGAAGATCCAGCTGTAACAGCAAAGGCGCTAATAACCATGCTGCCGCCAGATGGCGCCCTCTGTCCAGTATTGAAGCCTGTTTAGAAACGCAATTTTTACGTGGTGAATTCAAATAAAATCAGTATAAAATTTTTAACACTTTTAAAAGAGAATAAAATCTATAAATGTATAAAGCTTTATTTCTCGTTTTGAGTGGAGCATCTC